>OY982587.1:10811551-11047302 GCA_963859945.1 Euplagia quadripunctaria | reverse complement strand
GTTCTGTGCTCATCTTTACATCATTCGAGTTACTTACATAGGAATTTTTGAATGAAAAATACAAGTTTGACGTCTATTGTATGTAATTTGTACCGATTATTCTTGTAATACAATATTATTTCTTTTTATATTTCAGATGTGGTGGGAAATGGACACTATTTTCAAATATTTAATGATATCTCCGTATATAAGTATTTACAATTTGTACATAAAATACATTTTTTCTAACGTTGAAGTTTTACTGCATCCTCCGTACATTCTAAGTTATACCTTAATTTTTTTTAAAAGGGTATAGAAATTTATAAACGAATTTAACTTGTCTTCAGTAGAGAGCGCGGGTTAGTAGGTTGCCATAAACTTGTTTTTAGTATATTACATAATTTTTGGTAATATATATGGCTTGGCTCTCGAAGCATGGCTCTCCCACATAATTCTTATGTGGGAGAGCCATGCTTCGGCACGTATGGGCCGGCTCGACTCCGCTCGATACCACGGCCTCACAGAAGACCGGCAGTGAAGTAATGATTGCATTGCTTTTCTCCGAGTGAGTGAGGTTACCGGAGGCCCAAACCCCAACCCCCCCTCCCCCAATGATGGCGCTGTTAAAAAGAACATTACCCCAGGGGGGTACCAGCTGCGCTAGAGTTGGAGAATCCCTCTCTGGGCATCCACGCTCAGAACACAGTGCACCTGGACGTGGACGCGTAGGCTGCCCCTCGTGAGGGCACAGCCGCGCTTAAAAGACCTGCTAGGGGCAAGAGCAGGCATAACAAGGCACCCCTTGCCACGCTCACCGTGGACTTCTGCAACATCAGGGGCATACATTGCAACCTCAACGCTGTTCACCACCACCTCGAAACAGCAAAGCCGGCCTTGCTCTTTCTAACCGAGACGCAGATATCGTCTCCAGCGGACACATCCTATCTCTCCTACCCTGGGTACGGTCTGGAGCACTCCTTTGTTCCTAGGACTGGTGTGTGCGTGTACGTTATAGACGATATCAGTTCTCGCCGCCTCGGCAATTTTGAAGGTTGAAAACCTTTCCATCTTGTGGCTCCGTGTAGACAGCGACGACCATCCCCGCGTCTATGCATGCCTCTATAGGGCCCATAGCGGTGACCGAAACTGACCGACTCTTCGACCACGTCCAAATGGCTACAGACTCTGTGCTGTAGCAGATCCCATCCGCAGAGATCGTGATACTTGGCGAATTTAACGCCTACCACGCTGAATGGCTTGGCTCACGCAAAACCGATCATGCGGGGAGATCTGTTCACGACTTCGCCCTGACATATGGCTTGACACAACTGGTAGCAACGCCTACGCGAATCCCAGATGTAGAAAGCCACGAGCCTTCACTGTTGGACCTTCTGCTGACCTCTCATCCGGACGGCTACCAAGTCTCCGTTGAGGCCCCAATTGGCTCCTCGGACCATTGCCTGATCCGGAGTACGGCGACACTCACGTGCTCGCCGCGGCCGCGAGTTGCAGGCTGCCGCCGTGTGTGGCACTATAGGTCAGCAGACTGGGATGGGATGCGAACCTTCTTTGCGTCCTACCCTTGGAGGCAGGTCTGCTTCAAGCCGGATGATCCCAACGTCATTGCCGATTCTGTCGCTGATGTGGTGCTTCAGGGAATGGAGCTTTTCGTTCCATCCTCTCTGATTCCCATTGGTAGCAAATCCCAGCCTTGGTTTGGTCGATCCTGCAAAACGGCGTCCCGCCGAAAGCAGGAATGTTACCAAGCTTGGGCAAATGCAGCGGCAGTACGGGATGTAAAGACCAGCGCATTAAAAAAGCAGCTCAACTTTGCCTCCAGGTCCTTCAAAAGAGACATTGCCAGGGCGAAGTCGGAGCACATCAGCAGAATTGGTGAGAGACTGGTGGGTCTCCCTTCTGGAACTCGAGCATTTTGGTCTCTTGCCAAAGCTGTCCAGGGAAATTTCTGTAGACCATCCCTTCCACCCCTGCTAATGGGAGATAATTCGTTGGCCCACGACGCTAAGGAGAAAGCCGACCTTCTGGGCAAACTCTTTGCGTCCAACTCGACTTTGGATGACGGGGGAAACGTACCGCCGACCATTCCGTGGTGCGACAGCTCTATGCCGGAAGTCCGCTTCTTCCAAAGCTCAGTGCGTAAAGCACTTCTTTCCCTCGATATTCATAAGTCGAGTGGGCCCGACGGAATCTCTTCCATCGTGCTGAAGACGTGTGCTCCAGAGTTGGCACCGGTTTTAACGCGCCTTTATCGGCTCTCCTACTCCCTCAGCGTCGTCCCAAACTCGTGGAAGACAGCTTTAGTGCACCCGATCCCTAAAAAATGTGACCGCTCGGATCCGTCCAACTATAGACCCATAGCCATAACCACCTTATTCTCCAAGATAATGGAATCCATTGTCAACCGCCAGCTCCTTCGGTACTTAGAAGACCACCAGCTACTCAATGTTAGACAATACGGTTTCCGTCAGGGTCGTTCAGCTGGTGATCTTCCCGTATATCTAACTCACCGGTGGGCACAGGCGACCGAGACCAAGGGGGAGGCATCATCAGTAAGTTTGGACGTAGCGAAGGCCTTCGATCGGGTCTGGCACAAAGCGATTCTCTTGAAGCTTCCTTCCTATGGGCTTCCCGAGAAATTATGCAACTGGATCACCAGTTTTTTCGCAGACAGAAGCATCAAGGTCGTTGTTGACGGTGCATGCTCCGACTTCAAGTCTGTGAATGCTGGTGTCCCACAAGGCTGTGTGCTACAAATCCTGCAAATCAGCAGCATTCATTGCTATGCCGATGATAGCACGAGTGATGCCCTGTATACCGGCCGCGCTAACATTTCTCGGGAAAACGTCACTGAGAGTCGATCCAAACTTGTGTCTGAAATCGAAGCCTCCTTAGAAGGAGTTTCTGATTGGGGTCGACTTAATCTAGTCTAATTTAACCCGACGAAAGGTTTGCGCGTTCTCCGCCAAAAAGATACCGTTTGTCGTGTCACCTCGCTTTGAAAGCACTTCCCTGACTGCCACAGCCAGCATCGGAATCCTTGGTGTCAATATATCGAGCGAAGTCCAGTTCCGTGGTCACTTGGAGGGTAAGGCCAAATTAGCCTCGAAGAAGCTTGGTGTGCTGAATAGATCGAGACAGTATTTCACCCCGGCCCACCGCCTACAACTTTATAAGGCGCAGGTTCGGCCGGACAAAACTTTCATCCCCATCACCTGGATGATTGGCAGTCCACCACTGTGCGGTTCTCCAGAAATGTTTTGCCTCGCACAATCAATCTCTGGAACAAATTGTCGCCTGCGGTATTTCCGGACCGATACGACCTTCAAACCTTCAAGAAAAGAGCGTACTCCTATCCCAAAGGTCGGCAACGCACTTGTGAGTCTTGAGTTGCAGGTGTCCATGGGCGACGGTAGTCACTTACCACCAGGTGATCCGTCTGCTCGTTTGCCCCCTATAATATAAAAAAAATATATATATATATATATTATTCCGACTATGCAATGTCTGCCCTAGTACAAATAATTATCAAACCTCAGAAAAGATTCATTTCAGATTAACAACAAGTTTATTTTGCATACAGAGTAAAACCAGAAATTGTTTCACTTTTGTCAAGAGCAATCTCTTTAATATTTCACAGATTTTAAGTAATAATGTAAATATAACATTTATTTTTTAATAATGTAACGTACACAGACAGTCTTATCTTTTTTATCTGTAGCTTGCCTGCGGCTTCGCTCCCGTGAAAGTAATTTTTCCATTCCTTGGGATCATCTTTTTTTCTGAATGAAATATGTCCTTTGCTGTATCCCTGGCAACGTGTATGCAATATTTCATGCTGATCGGATGAACGACACGGCATACGGCAGCGCATAAAACACGAACAAACAAATTGATTGATTTTTATATGTATGTATATGATAGATCAATAACATGTTTTTTATAAAGCATGTGAACAAAAATAATGTCAGTAAAGGGAGCTCGTGAGGTATATAAGAATAGAAGCAATTGGCGGGCTGTTGTCTCTGCCTACGAAAGTGGAAGTGAAAAACTAATAATATAGTAATGCTCTTTTTTTTTATGTGTTAATCCGAAATAGTAAACACAAGTAATTTTTGACAAAACATTTTAATTAATGGCAACATTATCAAGCAAAAAATCTTTATTAGTCGGTGCCGATTACCCAAAGAATATACATTTATGTGGGAGAGCCATGCTTCGGCACGTATGGACCGGCTCGACTCTGCTCGTTACCACGGCCTCACAGAAAACCGGCCGTGAAGCAATGCTTGCATTGCATTTCGCCGCGTGAGTGAGGTTACCGGAGGCCCTAACCCTTTCCTCTCCCTTATTCCCGTCCTTCCACTCTCCCCCCTCTTCTCCTACTCGCACCTTAAAGGGCGAGAACGCACTTGTGACTCTCGAGTTGCCATGCCACGCCCATGGGGGGCGGCGGTAGTCATTTACCATCAGGTGACCCGTCTGCTCGTTTGCCCCTATACCATAAAAAATACAAACGCTACCTATGCTGTTACCGAAATAAGGTCAGGTGACTCAAGTCACATCAGTATCTGTTTTGCAAACGTCAAAACGGCAAGTTCGGGATTTGGATACTCTTTGAATTCGGTACATTTTTGTATGGCATGGCATCAAGCCCTACTGCTGTCAAATCATTCACTTTAATGTTAATTTGACGATTGTAATATGACTTAAAAATGTTCAAGTACAACTGGACAACAATGTTTACACTATTTTAAGTTATTTTGTTGCCCAACTTGGCGAAATAATCTGTTTAGAGCATAGGCGTTAACTTGGTCCCGTATGTTGCATGCACTATCCGCAGCGTAAACATGTATTGCTAATTGCTATTTTAAAATCATTGTTTGCGCATTTGGAAAGAAAACCTACAAGATCTCAAAATTTATTTTGTTATTATTTTTGACAACCTAAATAAAGTGAGACGTCATCTCTGGGAAAAAAGTACCTGCGTCTTCGCGTCTGTGCGAAAAGAGAACCGGCGCGGCGTGGCGTTTATGCGAACTAATAGTATTTTGACATGTTAACTCAAGTCAAAAAACTGTCAAATGTCAAACTTGTTTTCGTGTTGATACTATTGTGTTGTTTTCTTGTGATTTTATTAATAAGTACTAGGTATTTTGAATAAAAATGTATTCTCTATCTTAAATGTTAATATTATTATTGTCTTTAAATTTTTTGCACACCTTACACACATCACTAATTTAGTTCCTAATTATTAAGGAGCAACATAGCATTTTGAGAGTATAATTCTTATTTGCTACACTTCATTTCATTTATTCATAAAAAAATTATATTTTCAATTTTTTCATATTAACTATCAATATGTTTACTATCGAACTATAATATATAATAAACTATAGTACAAAATAATGACGTAACAGTGTTGTCAACATAATAAGGTAATTTAGCACTGCTGCGAGCACAAATCCTACGACGGTTCTATTTCCGCACAGACTATTTTTCTTGTTTTCTTAAGAAAAATACTAATTTCTCAAATTCGTAAAAATCGTATACACCGAACACTCGTGTGTTTAGCGTCGCGAATAACTTACAAAATAGTATTTCTGTGGATACTTATCACTTATCACATATATGGTAATAAAAGTTTATTTATGAAAATTTTGTCAATAATATTTATTTAACATAAAACCGTAATATAGTTTACGTAACGTACGATAGCCTCACTCTACTCTGATCACGCGCTAGAACCTGCATCGAGTACCATAGAACACTAATACCTTAGTCGGGTTCTATCAAAGACGACAGCCGATACCATACCCTTTGTGAGGAGATTGGTGCCGATTCTGTTGTAAACACTCACCAAACCAAAACCTGACTTAATTTCTTCATATGAAATCAACCCTGTCTTCTTCGCAACAAGGTCTATTTGTTACTGGCATCTATTTCTCAGCGCCACTAAATTTCACTAAAACCTGTCAACGCATACTCAACTTTATTTCCACGCTGCGAGAGTCCCCATTCAGTCAAATGCCCAATAATTACCGTACAAAAACTTGTTCAAAACGAACTAAGATGACGTTATTTTAATCGACACCTACGAAGACGCATACTAAAAATACCATAAACTTAGTAGTAATAGACGAACAGTCTCCTCATTTTCGCGAGACTGAAATTGATTTTTTTTTCACTCGAGACTATTTGAAGCTAAATGTTTCTAAACCCGTCTCACTGTCAAGTTTATTCTGTGTCTTTCTCACACATAGGTTTCTGTATAAGGCTAAGTATCTCTTTCGCACACTATGTTCGTCTATTACGTTAGTATATTAAGTTTATGAAAAATACAGAGCAAAAGAGATGGCATTCAACGGACAGCGGCTCTCGCTATGTGGTATTAAAGTTTATTTAAGCTTGTCAGACTTTAGTCGACAAATAAATTGCTTATTTCAATAGCGACATATGTTACCTATTTGTTTAAATTTGAAATAAGACCTTGTTTTAAAGTGTACAAGGTTTACATTTTGTATGAAGAAAATTTAGTCAATCATAGTCAAGAGAGTAATACAACAGAATTGACACCATTGTGAGGTGTACTAATCTGATGTTATAGTATTTTACATATTTATTTACACTCCCTTCAAATACATTGCTTAAGGTGGACTTAATACCGTAGCTATTCTCTTCCAGTAAAAGTTAGGGTGACCTTCAGAGAAGTGGATGGCATCCACTTAGTCGCAAAGTAAAAGAATATATTACGTAAATAAGCCTACATATAACTTCCACAGAAACATATATAATATACATACAGTGGCGGGGCGGCGACCGCACCGGGCGCCGAAATCAACCAAAAAAATTACCACCACGCACCGGTCAAAGACTCGGTAGGTACTACAATCGTTATTAACCTAAAAACATCTTAGATTAACCTTCGATCATTTGGGCATTAGCAAAGGGGCAGGCTAATAACCTGTTGTTAGGCTGATGTCTATGGTAAATATGGGTCCCCTGTAATACACTTACTCATAACGGAACACCGTGTGGTTTTAGTCCCACATACCACTTCACCCTTGGTTCCGGTGTGGTGATGACCCGTTGGGGTCACCATAAAAAAAGTGTAAATGTTGCGTGATATCTTCGCCGAATGTGAATCGATTTCAATCTTTCTTTGTTTAATTGAATTGGCTATAGGTACTTAAGGTTGGCCACGTTTAAATTTGAAGAAAATATTACACCTCTAAGGGTCATGTACATTTATGATAATTAAGGCGCACTGAAGTCAGTGACAGTCACAGTCACATTTTGAATTTGGTGATAGCGGATGTCGTGAAATCTAGACCTGCCATCACTTAAATTACCGATGCCGGAAAAAGCTTCAAAAACGCTAGTCACGTGGATGAAATCGCGATTTTTTTCCGGGACAACCTAATTTTTTTTATAAAAACGCCGTTTCCGTTTACATTTTTTTATTAATTTAAACAGCTTGGTAACGATTATAATTTTCCCCTGACACACAGTGTCCGGGACACCTTTTGAAAAGCCACTCTGGACACTCCCCGGACGCCCTCTAAACTAGGACAAATCCGGGGAAACCCGGACGGATGGCAGCCCTTGAAGTCTCTTTAATTGCATTTCTCTAAAGACTATTTGTTTGTTTCTCTGGATCAACAAAGCTAGCCTTGCTGCTGTTGGCCTTTATATACACTTCATTTCGTGATGCCCTTCTGAATCTTCACAAAGAAACAAATGACTCGACTGCGGCATTAGAAATCTTATCGATAATTCAGTACATAGAGCAATTTGACTCCATAGTTACATCAATATATCAAACTAAGCCATGTTGGCTTGGTTTGATATATTGATTTAGTGAAGATTGTGATTTTAACAAACGCTTTACAATTGCAAAGAAATTGCTTGGAATTTGCGTAAAAGTAACGAGCCTCTTCTTATAATAATAACAGTTAAGGAAATAGCATCTTAGGCTGAAATAGATCTAATTTCCAAGTAAGGCCAAATTAACCTCGAAGAAGCTTGGTGTTCTGAACAGATCGAGACAGTATTTCACTCCGGCCCACCGCCTACAACTTTATAGGGCGCAGGTTCGGCCGCATATGGAATACTATTCTCTCATCTTTATGCAGGGTCACCCCAGTACCAGCTTCTCTCTCTGGACCGCATTCAACGAAGATGCCCTTAGCGTTGCTTAGAGATGTAGCTTCACTCTGCATTCTCTATCGCCTGTGTTATGGGGAGTGCTTCGAGGAATTGTTCGGACTTATACCGGCCGCAGCGTAGCACTTATACCGCAGTTTAGCCATCGTTCATACAAATGACAACACAAAACATATGACAAAACTATCATCCCCCGGATAATAAATTGGCAATCCACCACTGTGCTGTTCTCCAGAAACTTTTTGCCTCGCACAATCAATCTGTGAAACAAATTATCGCCTGCGGTATTTCCGGACCGATACGATCTTCAAGAAAAAAGGGTACTCCCAGTTGAGTTGCAGGTGTCCATGGCTGACGGTAGTCACTTACCATCAGGCGACCCATCTGCTCGTTTGCCTCCAGTACCCTTAAAAAAAACAACTGACAACTGCTTTGTTAACCGCGAAAGACTGCTTGCCCCGCAGATACATCTTAAATATTTAGTGCATAGTATAGGAACACTAAGGTTTTGAATTTATAGGGGCGCCACTTTGAGGTCTCGCACAACGTACAAATGTAGCTAGGGCCACCACTGTACACATATATGTAAATAATGAAGACATTTGTAAAATATTTATTTTTCAGGTGATTCTATCAATAACTCGCTGTAGAGCTGACGTACATTAACTTTGAAAGTGTATCGCTTAGTGGACATCCTGACTTCTTGTGGGAACGCATTCCAGAGGTTTACAGCTTAGACAGCGAAGGAAGTATGAACAATTAAAGGAATGCAGATTTCTGACATGCTTTAAGCACAGAAATTGGAAATTAGATGTTAAATAGTTAGGGTAATTAGGAGAGTGTAAAGTATATTCAAAGCCCTCAAAGAGCGGCGTTGCCTATTAGGTAACTATGACAGTTCACTGCGATAAGTGGATAGGTGATTATTCTTACGCAAATTGAATATAAATCGAATGCAAAAATATCCACAAGGAATTATTAACTCTATCAAATAAATTAATAGGTAATTCTAATCTAAACACAGTTACAGAATACTACTACTACTAATAATAGAACAGTAGGAAACCTATTACTGTGCGCAACATACCAGTATGTACTTGAAATAAAATTATTATAATATTCTTTATCAAGAAGTCTACATATAATTTAACCCAACAAAAACCCCGCAAGTAACCTCCATAAATATATTATTATTATAACATTAATCTTGAGGATTAAATAAAACCAACCATCAACTAATTATCAAGTCCAAAATCTAACTCTTAAAATCGATGGAGTGTAGTCTTTGATGTAGGTAAAATCGATTATGGTGAATGTAGCGAATACTCTTTAGTTCGGTTGTCATTGTCATCACATCACTAGTTGTCGTTGTAAATTGTGAAGCGTTTGCCTGCGACTGCGTTAAATTTTATTCGCAAATTTACTTTAACGATCGCGACCACACAATAGATTAAAGTTTATTTCTAATAAACAAATAATTTATAATAAATGGCAGACAAAAAAGGTATTTATGCATTTCAATTATTAATTTCTTTGTTCTATCTTGTTATACGTTTTGACATGTGTAACGTCATAGAAAGGCCTTGAAATACGAGTTATGCTGTTAATAAAACAATTATTTTGTCCTCGAACTGACGAGAATAGCGTAGAAGGAAGCTTATTTTGCAAAAAAATGGCTGAAATATTGATTCAGAAGTAAGGTGCGGTAGATCGATAATGTCGTGATTCCAAGATGGTTGACTACCCCTAACTCGAGGCGGGATACAAATGTTCTAATTTTAGGTCCGTTTCTCATTCTACTTATTGCAGAAAACCTAAATTGACTGTTAAACGGTTGCTTACTATTTAAAATTTATAATGACACGGCCTATAGTGTATTCTATAAACATATGTTTTGCTACTACCATAGAAATACATCATAATAGAAAAATGTTCCATTGCAATGACCTAACGCGTTTTTTATCATAACAAATTTTATCCTCTGTTGAGTTGACCTAATTATTCTCCTTGAACAGAAATAAAAAGAGTTACATAAATTGTTAAACTCCTGTGTTATGTATAAAGACATTCAATATTCAAAACCAAAATTTATTAATATAGTAATATTCTGTATTACTATTATAAATATTTAAAGATTCTTACTGTACCGAGTGCCAGTAATCAATGTCTACATACAGGTGAAACTGAATTCATTGTTAAATTAAAATTTTACAGTTAAGTCAGTTTCACCTGTTAATTGTAAATAGATCACAGATTTTTTGTGATCTCAAAATTGTGGTCTTGCCTCCACAAAGACATAACCTAAAGCTAGCATAGCTAAAGCTGCTATTATATTTAAAAAAAATAATGACCTAGTCTTTCTATTCATTAGTGGTTTTTTCACTTATATTTCCGTGGCTGGCGTGAACACAATGACATGTCGACTTGCATGTTTTTTTTTTTTATTGGTGCAATACCTATGCATTAGGAATTCATATGAAAAAAATTACAGTTTCAAATATACATAAATTTTGGAGAAATCGACTTTGGAAACATTTGACATTTCGCATTTTAACGTGTCTAACTTGACAAAACCTCATGTCAAATTAACGATTCACATGATTTTGTGAATGAACATTGATATTTTCTTATATCAATGTACACTCGGTCACCAAAAAAATATTCGTTACTTGAAATCTCTAAATATACATTTAACCTCAAAACTTAAAAATGGCCATCCTGAAAAATAGCAATTTTAGACATGTCAACATATTCACGCCAGCCACAGAATTATACATATGAAAAAAATGTTATTACAATAACTTTTAATATACATATGTATGTATAATTCTCATGTCTATCTCGGTATTCATACACAGTTTGTTTTAAACCGAGTAAATAAAAAAATTGATACTAAGTCCCTAGGGCCCTGATGATGTTACACATGTTAAAACAGCCCATCTCTATATTATAAGCTTTTAATGGTTAAATTTCTAAAATAATATGATATAAAAAAACAGACTCTTTGGAGTTTATAAAAGTGTCATTAAAATAAATAAGGCCTGTAGACACTAAAAATGGCTGACACTGAATAATACTATCTTTGAGTCTGGATACTGATTGGTAATAAAAATAAAGATTGGAGTCTAGATTGATTGCCAATTATGTATTAAAATATTAAGAAAAATCTCTTACACATCTGTTGTACTAAGGTAAATGATGACTCAGCATGACTCAGGTTATTTTGACATCCCTCACCTTTCTATAAATTTACAAAAACTTGTTTACAAGTGTTGTTTGCAACTCGATGTACAAGATGTTTTTCTAAGGGTGCGTAAGACAGTTTGCCTGTTGCGTGCAACACTGAAACATGATGATAATACAAGTTACCTACACCCTCCTTACTCCCAGTCGCCGACCCCCCTCTACAGGAGCCGCGAGTGCGCCGGCGCAGTCCCCGCGCGGCAGTCGACTAATCGCTATCATGTAATGAAATCACATAGAATTTTTCTTTCTTTATTTTTCTTTTTTTGGAAACATAGTAAAAGAGAGACAAATATGATATGTGCGTATCGGCGTGTGGACGATCGTATGTGTTATTAATTCGATTGTAACCCGTTCGTTATTGACTTGATTAATATACCTAAAATCATAATAATATATCTGATATTCAAAACAATAAATCGGTTTCTGCATAGTAAAATTAATTTTAACAGAATTATAGTTATAGTGGTCAAGTCTTTATTGTTTTTCTAAATAGATCTAGCAGGCAATTATGTGGTCAATGAATATTTTCATCCTATCTTTTTTTACACATAATACAATTTTGTAAGCATGACACAAATCCTGATGGACTTGTCGACGTGAAGCTAAATGGTTGGCTGTACAGTAGATGTCTTTGCTTGATATTTTTTGTATACTATAATAATAAAGTCCTGGATTTGTGACTAATAAGAAACACGTAAATGCCTGACAGATTTCTTAGTTAACATGTCTTTAAAAAATAAGTTGTTCTAAGTATCCCAAGTGCTGTCAGATATTAAAGACTATTTAATCTATTATAAGACAGGACTTGTTCCTTTAAAATATGTGTCTTAGCTGTTTTTTTTCTTTTAAATTTTTTTAAACAATTTAGTTACACAGCTTATTTTTTATTAATTTAACACTTTTTTTTTATTTACAATGATTACTGGTAATTATTAAATAAATTTTAGTGAAAGATAAAAAGCTCTTTATAAAACTACCAGTAATTATTAATTTGTTGCTAGTTCATGCACCTTATACAACTATGATGCAATATGTTTGGCTTTTCAGACAAAATACATTTAAATAATATCTATATTGCATCATCAGTTTCCGAGCTTCCCTATTGTGTTTTCAATATTAAATAGGGATGTTTGTGTTTGTTTTATTTTCGTTTTTTTCTACTATAGAATAAGCTAACTTTTTAGTTATAATGTTATAAAAATAAATGGCAAATAATATAATTTCTCTTGAACAACAGCAAAACACCATATTGAAATTTGTAAAAGCTAAAACCAGTTAGTTTTACGTTTGTCCTTTATTTTTTCTGTTGTTCTGAATCTTTATTTAATTTAAGGATTCAAAGACAATGGCACAAAAAGCTAGCTAATTTTTGTTACTGACCAAGATTCGACTTTTGCCAAAATTTTGTAATCACAGTATTATTATTGAAATGAACACAAAAAAGTCGTATCTATTATTTTTATAAGATTGTGTGTTGACTAATACTAACATACATAAACAAGAAATAGTGTAAAAATATACGAAAATAACTATTAAGAATGTTACACTATTTAGTGTTTAACTGCCTACAAATGTATTTTTGTGGGACTTTTATGTAAGGTGATGGTAAAATTGGCAATGGCAACATTTAACTGTTTCTAGTATTGTTAATTGCCAATTTTTCAAGTTGTATGTTAAATTACACCAATATGTTTAACAATAATTTTAGATAGTGTATCTTGTTTGCACAGATACATATTCTAAGATGTGACTTAAAATCCTAAACATTGGCAATTTAATATAACAGACCAAATGTAAAACATTTTGGGATCTTAAGTCAAGATGAGTCGAATATGTTAACAGGAATGACACCAATGTTAGTGTGTGTGTGATAAGATATAAGTAAGCAAATATATATCACATTAATTACATAATAGTACTGAAGATATAACAGCTATTTTCATGAGCTGTAACAGATATGTGATACATGTTTGTTCAATTTTCTCATCACCACTGGTACCGTGCTGATGACAAAATAAACATTGCATGCCAATTTAAGCTTAATTGAAGGACAGGGAAGTATGCCAGTTGTGAGTGGCTTAACAAACTGGTGTTTAGTGCAAACACTTTACACACGGACTATATTCCAATGCCATCTCTATAGGATCCTCATTCTTTTTCTACAGTTTTATTATTTTCTTTTAATCAACATTATCTTGGTCTTCTCTACGGTCTTTCAAGTCTTTTACAGGGCTCCGGATTTTCAAACCATTTTAACCAAATTTATTCACAGCGGTCATAACATGTGCTCTAATAGTTTATTGTTATATTTTATTAGTATACCAATAAACTCCCCTGCTTGATGCATTTAAAAAATAAAGTTAAGCTTTTACTACTTTAAAGTATTTTGTGTCTGGCCACACTAAAAAAGTTGCCAGTTTAAAAAAGTGATGGCAAGATTTTCAGTGTTGGTTATAATTTAGTATTTAATGTTTAGGTGAAGGATGTTACCAGGTTTTTTTGTGGTTTGAAATCAGTATTAAAAGACAATTTTGCTGTTATTAGCAGCTGTCTGTAATGTTTGATTTGTGAGAAGCATGAGTTTGACATTTTTGTTTATTCATGCTTTTACTATAGTTTATTGTTTGATGTTTTAATGTTAGAAATAGTTAGTTGGAGTATATTTGCTATTAATAATAGGCTATTCTGAATAGTTTTGACAGTGTTTGTTATTGCATGTGTAATGTTTTTAGAGTTTTGTGTTGTCACTTGTGCATGTTTCTGTGTCCTTCAACGCACTAATATCATAGTTTTGTTTTGATTTTTTGCTTTTCCTGCATTTAAGACGCTTTCTAGATTTGAACAGCAAAATATCGTATGTTAAAATTTTAAAAGTCAACAAAAAATCTTGGTATACACTTGTTGAATAGTTAGCCATTATAATAGAATATGAATATTTTTTGTTTCAAGGAATGTTCACATATTGTATACACATTTTAAATGCCAACCTTGGCAGTCGTTATTTGTGACTCTGAACTTTCAAATGTCAAATAAGTTTAGCGTTAGAGTTATTAAGATAATAGTTGCCAGAGTAAATATAAAACAAAAAAAAAGGTTGTCAATAAAGTGCCAAAGTTCACAGTCATAATTATAAATAAATATTGTACTTTTAAAAGGTTCCTTATTGTGTGATGATTGTTTTGTTATTTAAGATTTCTTAATGAAAAATATTTGGATGGTCACACTAGCTTCTTTTGCACAAAGCTTTAATTTTAAATGTAACTGATTATATGGAAATACATATGGGCCATCTGTAAATGTTGTCAATTAAAATGACAGTATTGAGAGTTAGGCTTTAAGGACGGACTACTTAATAAGATATTCCTTTTTTTTGAGTACCTGCATATAGTCAGTCAAGCTAGTGTGACCATAAAAAATAAGGAATGCATTGTAAATAACTAATTTGGTAGGTATTCAGCACTCACACTCGTGTTGAAACATTAACGAAGCCTACCAAGTTTATTGTATTTTCTTAATCTGGATCGAAGACGTAAATATTTTTTTACACAAAAATATTTTAGTTCGTCGACCCGGAGATTTGTCACCACACTAACGAGTTTTTCAAATAATTGTGTTTTATGTTAGTGTTGAAAGACTCCGTTTAGTGGTAACGCGTTGTATGGGCATCGCTTGTCGTTAACACTGACGCAAGTGATAAAACATGGGTAAAAATATAAAAAGAAAAAATATTCTAAAAATATACAAAAAGAAGAATTCAAGTTCTGATTTTTAAAATAAAAATGATTTTCATCCATGTTCAACGCCGTGCTAATAAAATTCCATAAATTGGCTGCTCTTTTTTGCATTCTTCTACAGGAATGTTTAAACGAGATTAGACTAAATTGTTATACTTTCATATAAATGGATATTCATTTAGCACGGCGCCACCGCTGCGTCAAGCGTGAATGCTCGGGCTTGGGTTGCGGCGCGCACTGCGCGGTTAGCGTGCCCTTCACATGGTCACACTTACATCACTATTAAAAATAGGAGATATTCTAATTAAAAACATTTTCGTAACGGCATGTCCTACTTATATTGAAATCTTGCATAAATTAAAGTTTAGCGAAATTTAAAGAACGAATATTAACGCATTCTGTAATATTAGTGTCAGTTAAAAAAAAAACTAATTGAGAACATTAAATGTAGAACATTAACCGCTTTAGGCGATTTTTTGTTTTAAATACCCAGTAATGTTACTAAGTTGACTAGTGATGTACCGTGTGCTTTGTGCTGGACGCGCGTGATTGTATCGTGGTGCGCGTCTAGAACTTGCGAGTTGTTGCAGTGACACCACCGCTGGGCGCGTACCCGCAGCCGCAGCCGCCGCAGGGGCCTTTCCTGCCGGCGCCACCGCACCAGGCCGCGCCGCAATATGGAGGTGGGTATACTGTAGCAAATTAGCGTAATATTGTCAGTGATGACATGGTTTTTTTGGAACGTTTACGTCGGAACTATGTTGTGCTAAAGTGAACCATTCGATAAAATCGACACACATTTACTCGAGGTAGGCAGAGACAAGCTCCCACTTGCTTCTGTCCTTAAATACCTTACGAACTTCCTCTACTATGATTAAACCTTAACACAAGCCCGCCGGTTTCGGTTACTTCTGACCTGCCCTTCCTTCAGAACATCGTCAAATTATGTTCGGCGTAGTCGACCCTTACCTGCCAGCCGTGGCCTTCCCACCACCGTTTGCTTTATATACTTGTTTCGTCATCTATTCCACACTCATTGTACGTGCCCAAACCATCTAAAAAAAGAAGTCGGAGTATTAATTTGAACGAATGGCGAAATTTAGCACGACGTGTTTCCGTCGTAATTCTACCATCGGTAACGTAAAGTGTACACAACAGTTGCGGGCGGTTCACCTTACGGCGTGACGTTCGGGGGAGCGGGCGCGGGCGCCGGGGGCGTGTACGCGCCACCCCCGTATGAACAGTTACAACACCACCAGGCCATACCAGCTTTGAGTCAGCAGTTACCGGTATGTACCTCCTATTGATGTTAAAAAAACATTACTAAAAGCCTTACACTTACTTAACTAAACCCTAAACAGCTTCGTAGTTTGAGAGTCTTTAAAAGGCGTAAATCTTTTAAATTAATAAAGACTTCAAATATCCGCATCTGCATCCGCGGATGTCAATAATTCTTCACCCAGAACACCCCTACTATAGATACGGTTTTTAATGAAAAACACGGTAAAAAAGTTATTAGCTCTTGATGTTGATGAGTTGATAATTTATTTAATGGTTTATTGTTTTTAGCCGAAGTAGAGATGTTTTTACATCTTCTTTTTTTAGATTGAGGTTCGACTGGCGACAAGTAAACGTAGAAAACATTCAGTCGAACATAATTTTGGTGAAATTTTTACATATTTATTAAAGTAAAATATTTATACAACTGTATTTTATTAGCCTTTCGTAACGAAGACTTAATTCGTTCGTCACAAATGAGATTGTTTTTGGTGTAGTTTATTTAGCAAAAAAGTAATAAAACACACAAAAACCAACCGTGCTCTCACTGGCGTACAAAATATAAAAATTAATTAAGAAATACATTTTAAATAATTAATAAAAATAAAAGCAAATTGAACATAAGAGAAAACAATGTAGTGTTCAAACAAGACGTTCCCAATGAGCATGTTCTTTTATCACCAAAATCTTTGAAAATAACTATATTCAGATTTGTTTTTCGTCTAATTCTAATTTAAGATTATAAAGTACCAACTTCGTGATACGATATTCTGTTATTTCCTCATTCAGCAGATGTATAGCCCAGCAGCGGCTATGTACGCGGCGGCGGCCGGCTACCCCGGGTATATCGGGTACCCGGTACAGTACTACCCATATTATCAGACTGCCGTTCAGCCCTCTATACAGCCACTCAGACCTACCATTATGATACCTGTACGTATAATAATATAGTTTTTTTTTTTTCTATATTTCTAGGATGACTAATTTGTTGCGGTGATAACGTGATTGTTAGTATGATATTTTGAAATAAATTTTAAATTCGTAATTAATAAAATAACTAATTAGTGATTAACATTAGTTTAGAATTCCCAAAAATGTGATAAAATTTTGTAAGCTTTTTTTCAGTAAAATTGAACAGGTATTTCGCGGCTATAAATAAATTTACTCAATCACTGTAATTTACTTTCTGTCAAAAACGTATCGGAATTTAGTTGTAATTCCTAATTCAATTCAAATAATTCTTTTTTATGGTTAAGTTTTCAAAACTGTTTTCTATATTGTCGCGAAGTTTGAGCAATATCTGTCATTTAGTTTGATTTCAGTACTCGATTTTGTAAGCTCATCTCAAGAGTGTTTTGCGATTTTTATAAATTATAAAACATCGAACACCGAGTTCTCAAATTTTGCATTGCTAATGGAATTTCATGTTCAGAGTCGCTGAAAATGTTACAGAAAGCAAACGGTGAATCGACTTTATCAAAAACTTGTGCATATGAGTGGTACAGTGCATTCAAAAGCGGTCGAGATTTGTTGGAAGATTTGCTTCGCTCTGGTTGGCCATCAACGTCATCACTGAAGTTAACATCGCTAAAGTGAAGGAAATTGTGATTAAAAATCCTCATTCAAGTTTGAGAGCGATAGCCGCTGAACTTTCTGTGTCTTACGAATCGATTTGTACCATTTTAAACGAACGCTTGGTCATGAAACACGTTACCGCTCGACTAGTCCCGTAAGATTTGAATTTGCTTACAAAACTCTATCGCGTAAAAGTGGCTGAAGACATGCTAGAACGATTCGAGTCAATTCCGACCCTACATTCGTAATCCGCATTGTTACTGGTGATGAGACATTTGTTTATGAGTTGGCATACAAACTAGTCAACAAGCTTCGGAATGGCACTTCCAACTGAATCGAAACCGAAAAAACCGCGGCAAAGTCGATCAAAATTCAAGATTATGTTGACTGTTTTATTTGACTATCGGGGTGTTGTGCACTCGGAATTCTTGTCAGACTGTGAATAAAGAATATTATTTGAGCGTTATGTGGCGTTTGAGTGAGCAAATTCGTCGAAAAAAGCCAAACAAAATACCATCGAACAACCACCGTCTTCACTGGATATGGCTCCGGCCGACTTTTTGGAGTTTACTCCTTAAGAATCGATTTTCGATAAGGCGCCCGGTATGAAAAAAATATGAAGAGTAAAATTTAGTGATCGTAGGGAAGCGTAACGCTTTGTTGTGCTTTATTGGAGTTTACTCCTTAAAGAAAGACGCATGTAATATGTGTATTTAACTTTGTTACATATATGTATATGGAATATATACTATACAGCGTCCAGAAATGACGTATATATATAGAAGAGAGAGAGAGGGAGAGAGAGAGAGAGAGAGAGAGAGGGAGAGAGAGAGAGAGAGGGAGAGAGAGAGAGACGGAGAGAGAGAGGAAGAGAGAGAGAGAGGAAGAAAGAGAGAGAGAGCGAGAGGAAGAGAGAGAGAGAGCGAGAGGAAGAGAGAGAGAGAGCGAGAGGAAGAGAGAGAGAGAGCGAGAGGAAGAGAGAGAGGAATAGAGAGAGGAAGAGAGAGAGAGAGAAAGAAAGATAGAGAGAGAGAGAGAGAGGAAGAGAGAGAGAGAGAGGAAGAGAGAGAGAGACAGAGGAAGAGAGAGAGAGAGAGAGAGAGAGAGAGAGGAAGAGAGAGAGAGAGAGAGAGAGAGAGGAAGAGAGAGAGAGAGAGAGAGAGAGAGGAAGAGAGAGAGAGAGAGAGGAAGAGAGAGAGAGGAAGAGAGAGAGAGAGAGAGAGAGAGAGGAAGAGAGAGAGAGAGAGAGAGAGAGAAGGAGAGATAGAGAGAGAGAGAAAGCCTCCAGGAAATTGTAAACTCCAGTCGTGCGTCGGAGCTGACACACACCATTTTTTTCTCTTTACAAAACTCAAATTACCACTTCGAGGTACCTGTTCTCAGTCGATAGAAGATATTAAAGAGAATTCCCGGCGAGAACTGAAGTCGATTCTGGAAAATGCATTTCAAAAATGTTTTGATAACTGGATTTTTTGGCGTAAGTGTATTATTTCTGAAGGAGCCTACTTCGAAGGCGATACAATAAATTTAAAAGAATAGTTAACGTTTTGTGTTTTATTGACTTTTTCCCTATACTTTCTTGACAAAGTAGTATGCATGTCTTAATAAAAATAATTTATGTCAATATTATATTGTTAAAGATGATTAATTTTTTAAATATATATTTGATCCAATTTTCATTGTGTTTATTAAAAACGTTTGTTATGTATTTAAATGATATCGGGGATGCCAATGAATGTCGGGCCCGGTCTCTTTATCGAGGAGCGAAACGACCTGATGACAAGACACTAGGAGCGTTGCTGGAGCTGACTGTACGTTTGTGTTGCAGAACGGGTTCGAGGCGGGCGGGCGCTTCGAGGGCCTGGCGCAGACGCTGCTGCCCCCCGCGCCCCCCGGCGTGCCCCCCTCCCCCGCGCACCTCGCCGCCCTGCAGCCGCACCAAGTGCTGTGAGTGTCCACCACTTTACTTATTCCTCTAGGGCCCTAAAACTGCTAGTGTTTGCTCACTAGTCCAGACCATAATCAGTATTATCTAACTCTGTATTTTTTTATTTATAGGTGGCGTTAAACGCTCCTGTTGCTAAACTCCGACGTGGGCTCCTCACCGGCATCGAACCTCCTTCATAATTAGTCCTCACGGTGAGACGACCTGACAAACTTCAAATTATGCCACGTTCGCGAAAACATTTGTAAAAAGCATACAGGCAAGAAACTATTACATTTTATCTCACTGTTTGACCTTAGTCTCAAACACCAATTAGTTGTGGAAAAAAACTGTTTATTACAAAATCACTTGTAAAAAAATAACTTTTTGTGTTATAAGTCCGCCTATTGTGTGAGGTTTACAGATGTTTTCGTACTCAATATAATTTAGTTTCAGTTGAATCGTTAGAAATATTAATTAGAATTAGTGTAATTGGTCGTCTCTATAAAAGCATCTATTTAAAAAATAAGTACTAATCAATTGATCTGTTTCGTCTGGACGCCATTTTAATGTCAATCAAAAAGACAAAATGGCCGCCTGCATTATTAAATACGTATAATATTAGCATTAATTATTTTTATGAAATTAAATATGGCGGTGAGACCTACGTTTGTGTGAATTAGCTCGATGATATGACTGTGATGACATGCGCATTGGCTGCCGCAACTATCATACGACAATTACACTCTTATTCTGAAATCTTAAAACTATTATTTATGTTAACCGTAAAGTATTTAAAACAATACCTACTTAAAATTGTCATAGGTAATGTGTCATTTAACATAATGGTCGTTTTACATTATTTTCTTTACGGTGTTGCATTAATAGTTCAGTGAATAACTATTTAATTATAAATAGATACCAACTTCCATCAAAAATATTAAAATAAAAACATTTTAAAGAACTATGGCAAGCTCCCGTTTTGTAATATTATACTATGTAAGAATATATTGTACTTCAATTAACTCTAATTTGAAGAGTTTTATGAGAAAATAGTAACTTAGCTAGAGTGGCATGAAATGTGTAAGTAGATAGCGGTAGTGTCGTATGTAGTGAGCGCAGGCGAACATGCGCATGTAAGCACCGCCCGGCGGCGGGACAACGCTCTAGTATTATACACAGGCCCGAGTGCGCCGGACACGTGGCACCGGCCGCGCCCGGCTCGTGTCGGTCGGCCTCTTCTATACCTGTCAGTTATGCAGTATGACAGCAATGGGTTTCCGGGTTGTTGGTTAATGACTAGTGGTTAAGCATGTCGCTTAGTAGTCGACGACAACTACGCTTGTTGATAATCAAACTATCCCGCATCGTCATTATATTAATCTTTTCATTGTGTTATCGATATTGACGAAATGCGAATAAGACCATTAAAATAAAATAAAAACTTCAAAATTATATATTTATTAATTTTTATCACAGAAATTCGGAAAAAATCTCGAAAATGTTTTATGTCGTAAATTGGCGTACGCACAAAATTTAACAAATAAAAAATTAGACCAACACGAGCCGTCGACGTGATAGTTATTATATAAATAAATAAAATAAAAAAAATATAAACAGGTTGTGCGTGTATGAGCGAGACGAATTGTGCGAGTGAGATAGAGCTTTGTTTTGTGCAAGTGTTGTGTGTAGGGGCTATGCGGGAGATATGCGAAACACGATCAAGATGCATTATATAAAAAAAAAACTGTTTGTCTAATTTGCCACTAGAGAATGGCTTTTCGACTATTTAAAATTTACTTTTAAAATGTTTACATTCATGTTTTTCAGAAATTCTAATATGTATTTAAAAAATATATATTGTTAAAATCTTTTGAAATGACCACTGTGATATAAAAAGTTGGCTTACATGTGTTAAGGAACAAAGAAGTTTCCTTTTTCTGAAGAGTCGGTTATAAATTCAAACCATTGTCCTATCTTCAAACCGCTTATCTATGTTGTGAAGATTTCTCTCTCCTTCTCTTTTCCGTTAGTTCTTGCTGATTAGCCCCTACACCATGGCGTGTTATTCTGTGTCTTTAACAGTATAAGACAGTATTTTTAAACCAATCATTTTACTCTGATTGGTCCGTTGACTGTCCATTAAGTTTATGGCAACACTGTATCAATGTTGCCAATCTATACGCTTGGTGTGGCTGCTTTTATTGAAAGTTTATTGTATTTTAGAATAGTAAACATTCGTATTCTGAACAATCGATGAAAACTATACCGATTCTGTTTACGACAAAATTGCAATCTCCCATCTCTTTTTAAGAAAAAGGGAAAGATACAGGTCATATAGGTTTTTACGAAACTGTTCAGAAAGAGATGCAATATTAAAAAAATCAGATGAATGAGTAAAGTTTTCTTCTAATTATACATATAAGAATAAGAAAATTCCAACTATATATTTTTAATCAGGCAACACAGTGAGTCTATACGGTGTTGCCATAAATTAATGATATTTGTATGCTGTATTTTTTCCATTTTGTTAGTGCATGTGATTCTAGGAAGAAATTGACAGAATCTCAGTTAAATAATAGTTTTCTATACTTGTAAATGAATTGGTTTATTTTTTTAAATTAGTACAAACTGAACTCTACCGTTTTAATGTTGGAGACTTGGCTAGTTCTAACCTTTCGGTGATAACGATTTGAATGTCATCGACTACGCCATCTTGATTTATTTATGAAAAGAATTAATCAACTATTAATTCTAATTTCTAACTTTTTCTTTCGCGTTGGAAATTTATAAATCGATAACTATTCCTGATTTGGCAAACTGCAAATATGGCGTTAATTCACTTTGTTGGACATTAAAATCGTACAGTGCCCACCTTTGGGTATAAAGTAATCTCTAGAGATATTTTCTAGCTCGAATATTAATAAATAATAAATTTAAATAATAAGTTTTCATGTACTCCATTATATTTTGTATCGTCGACATTTAAATTTCTAATTATAACTGAACACCTAGTATTCGTCAGCTAGCACTTTACTAATTGTAGGTAGTTTAGCTGACCTTAGTATTTCATATCAGCATAACTTTTAGGTCAAAAAATACATAAAGATAAATATCAAGATCCAAAAACAGGATATTTAAAAATGTCGTTTGTACGGCCTATACAGCGGGACATAATACAAAATGTATTTGTGTGGTTCAAAGAGATACATCTAAATGCTCTGAAATTGACCACCGTGAAGTTAGCAATACAACGTTTGCTGACAAATAAAAAAATATTATCGCTCCTTGTAAAGCCAAAACAACATGACTATAGAATTCAGTGATTATTTTCTCGAAAATAATATATTGAACTTCAGAATAATAAAGCATATTTGTATGCATTTGTATAACAAGACGTAATATACGTCTTTTTATACAAATATACATTTTGAAACTCATGAACTACGCTGTTATGTAGTGAAACTCAAATATTTTCTATGGCGTCGTTCGCCGTGGGTATTATAATTTCATGAGAACCTATTACTTATATTGGTGTTTTGCTCTGTGATCACGTGTGCATAAATGTTCTTGCCCAATTTAAAAAAAAGAAGTCGTCTACGGTTTTAAGACTAAAGTTACAAGAAATTATTTTGATAGTGAGCTCTCTAAAATGAAATTTGAATTTTGAAAACTATTAAACAAATATTATTATTTTTTTAAATCTGCAGACGACTTACGAAATAAAAAAAAATACAGATTAAGGTAAATCAAACTATCTGGAGAAATGGAATGTATTTCTTTTCCCGCCAGTTACCTTTAAACATTCTTAAACAGAATTTCGTTTATTCGAAATGCGTTCGAGATAAGCTGACGTAAAAATAATCATAGGAGAATACCGTACGTAAAATGATTTGTCTAATCATTAGCTTAATTATAGTATTTTTACCTTGCAAAACCAAGTTTCTCTATTATTAAAGAAGTCGTATTTTTCTCTGGACCTTTTATATACATATAACTTGAACCAAATATTTAGTTTATATAAAATGGTTGATTACCTTATTCTGATAAAGGTATATGTGGTCACAATACAAAGCAACATTATCGAGCGGAGTTATTTATCTGTGATTGTGCCAGAATTAATGTGTCCCCTCTAGCTACTTCAGGTGAAAATTTGAGTCATGAGTGCTTGAAATTTTGCCATATTAGGCGCTTGTTCTGTCATAATTCGAGCTTATACTTCCGTAAGAAAGTTAAGAAAATTAGTCTACGTAGGCTAGTTTGTGCTCGTTTAAGATAGAGCAAAGTCGTGGACCCTCCAATAAATTGGGTGCCACGCGCTTGCCGTGTCATTATTACGGCAAAAAAAACAGTTGTTAAATAACTAGCTAACATTTTGAGCCGTGGCCAGAAGAACCTCTTGCGTGTTAATAGCTTACGGCGACCTAACGAATATTAAAAGTTATTATTATTGGTAGATTGTGTTTTCAAGCCAATTTATACTTAATTACGTAGATCTGAGAGTCGCTATTTATCTAAGTGCCTTCAATGAGTGAGACTTCTGTAGATAGGCTCCGTTCTTTTTTAGTGTTTTTCTAATTGGTATTAAAATAATATCTAAGTAATATTATAATTTGTTTCTAAAAACAGCCGTGGGTGTACACACCCTGGTTACTCCATTTTATATTTTTAACAATGCCACCGGACTTGTGAAACAAATCAATCTCAGCCCAGCACGCCTATACGCCACGAAGCAGTACATAGATATTATTTAGTATAATGTCGATATATGACATAATAAGCGCCCCCGAAAGAGCGTGGAGGGAGAATATCGACCGATATCCTGCTGGATAAGCCCCATATACGTGGCTGTAGAAACTTTTTGTACTAGTTTATATATTGAGCCTTTTTGATTATATTGCATTTTTTGTTGATCAATCATGTGTTGTTGAGGAAATGGAATAATTAGATATTATTATGTGGCGATGTAGCGAGCTTGTTGTTGTTGCGGATGATTTCAAATTGTAAGTCTGAATCACGTTTATCCTATCATTTTTCTGTACCATTTGTAATTTTGACATCAATAATATAAACTTTTATTTGTTATGGTTTCAATTGTATTTAACTACCAAAGAGGAAGGGTTTACATAATTCATCAAGGGATGACACGGGTGTAGTAGATAATTTAAGAAAAACTGTAACTCGACTAGCGTTTTGTATTGAGTCCTTTTGCATTTTAACACAATTTTTTTTTTTCTAAATTTATAACATTTCAAGACCAAGTATGTATACTTACCTTATGTATTTTTGTATTGTGATTATATAAAGTAATACTTATTTTGTATCAATGTTAAATTTTCTGAACGACGTGGATCACATTGCCTAGTGAAATCATTCGCATCGCAACAAAGACTACCCACTATGTTATAGTCCCAATTTCGAGGGACCATGTAAAGTGGTGTAAAACCCCCGATGTACTATTTTCCTTTCAAAGCATCTGTTTAAACATTTTATTGTTCGAGAAAAGTATCGACAAAACGTATTGACTGAACATATTTATATTATTTCTTGACATGTCAAAATTTTTTGACGATATTTTTTGTACCGGCAACACGAGTTGTTTCTGTTTCTTAATCGGTGGTTAGATTTATTTTAGATACTGAGTGGAAAAAATGTCTTAGCAAATAGATTTACATTGATTTTTTTTTTGTGTAATTTGTAAGAAATAACTATCAAAGATTAGCATCTCTCTTAAATTCATCTTTTGATAAGAATAACTTAGTTTATTTACTAAAGCTAAAACCGTACTCTCTATGAATAAATCTCAACTATTAGTTAGACATTCAGTGAACAGATGCTTAGTAACGAATTATAACTAACATAAAATTATCAAATTGTAACTAAACAATGGCTAGATGATAATAATTATCGCATTTCAAAATAACACCATTTTGTTTTTTTATTGGCTATTGTTTTCTTGCGATTAAATACTAAACCGTAAGAAATAGTTACTTCGGCAGTTCAAGCTTGTTCCGTAATTATACTATCAATACCTTTTCACACTTTATGAGACGAAAGGACAACACTTTTGTTGCGTGTGCGACGCGTGTATGACGAAATGAGGTGTGACAAGGTCCATACCGGTAACTGTTTCTGTCGGTCGAGTAGAGCACTATCTGTAATCGAGGAATCATTGGACCTGCCATGAATGTATTATGTTCATAGTATATTTTGTAAATGAATTAACAACAATCGAAATGCCACTTGATTCCTATTGTATTGTCCCAAAAGTCTCATATCATAATGCAGTAATTGTTTGTTAAATAAAGCTGTATAATGTGTTGGTCGCACCGTCGACTTGCGTTTTCAAGTCGCGTGCGACAAGTCGGGTCATATATAAGTGAAAGTGGGTTTTGCTCAAAGTGTGGATCTAAGACTTGCGAGTCACGTGCAATATATAGCATAATTATTATTTTGTTTCCAATAAAAGTATTAAAAATAGATTCTTGTGTTGTTTCTTACGAATACCTGCGCCTTACCAACAAGAAAAAGTATGCTCCTGTAATCTTCTCAAGTCTTCCAGTGAAGGAGAGAAATAATTGTATTCTCATCAAAAGGAAATGCCTAAAACGTCAAGTCAAATATTTTTATTACATAACGTTGTTTAAGAATTGTTTGAATACTCTTAACAACAATACGTTGCTTTGTCGAAAGTAAAACAAATAATGTAAAAAAATAAATAATACTGTTGCAAATAGGTGAGATCGCTATCTGCCAATGTCGATCTATAACCGCCCGGTTCAAAGTAGTTGAGCCTTGTGAGAAGAAAGTAATGGGGTCTGATTTAGCAAAATATATCCAATTTTGCACGCGGTGGAGCCTACCGCCTTTGATGTAGTTTAAATCCCTAGGATTTCGATACAAGTGGGAGAGCCATGCACGTTCGGCATGTATGGGCGCGGCTCGACTGGAGTGATACCACGGCCTTACAGAAAACCGGCGCGAAGCAATGCTGGCGTTGTTTCGCCGAGCAAATGAGGTTACCGGAGACCCTAACCCCTCCCACCTTTTCCACTACTCTTACCTTAAAGGCCAGCAACGCACTTGTGACTCTTGAGTTGCAGGTGTTCCTGGGCGGCGGTAGTTAACTACTATCAGGTGACCCGACTGCTCGTTTGCCACCTACTGCACTTAAAAATAAAAACGGTAATTCGCGATTATTAACCTTTTGTATCAGTGCAGTAAACAAGGCCTTGTACCTTGTACGGCCCAGTCATAAAATCAATGCACGTACCAAGAGAGTATAAGTTATTGAAGAGGCTTTTTGGTCTAACATTTTGGATTTTGACTTGCCCCAAAAAAGAACGTAAATATTGTTTAATTATATACCTACACTAGCTACCTGCCCCGGCTTCGCACGGGTACAAATTATACACCTAAACCTTCCTCATGAATCACTCTGTCTATTAGTGAAAACCGCACGAAAATCCGTTCAGTAGTTTTTCAGTTTATCGCGAACAGACAGACGCGGCGGGGGACTTTGTTTTATAATATGTAGTGAAGATTTTTATAATATGATTTTTTTTCATCATTAGCTCAGCTACATGATATGACGATGATTCAATAAACCTCATAAAATAATGATAAGTAAACAGAAACACTATTCGTTCCTACAATTTTCGAGGGTTTCTCTCAATTTTATCAGGATCCCATCATCAGATCCTGACTTCCTTGACATGGGACCACCCTTGAGGTTCCCTATCTAACAAGAAAGAATAATCAAAATCGGTTCGGCCCGCCAGCCGCTCTGCCCCCGCTTTTTAAATCTCTGATATCTTCTAAGATATTCATTTTAATAATTAAATTACCTGGTATTTTTGGGCACATTTTTGTTATTTTGATATTTTTCATTTCGTTACTAAGAAAATCCGTAAAAACTAGTTTTTATGGATTTTCTCAATAACTGAGTAGATAATTTCAAAATAAAAAAAATACGTTTGGTTATAAATTTTAACTTACAGTTCCACCTGCTTTTATGAGAAACCGAATTAAGAATACCTGGGAATTCAAACGGTCATAACTTGTAAACTGATCTACTTAATTACGATAATAGACGAGTCAGCCTGTGACCACGGCCTGTGCAACCTTGTCGAAACGTCAGGCAATTCAGAGGTATGTAATATCTATTTTGTGATCGCTTAATTCCCAAATAAATACATAATTAAGTAGGTATATGACGGAACGCGAAAGTTAAAAAGTTAGTATTGTAAACAAATCGTTTAATTTTCAAATTTAGCCGGAGGGCTCGTAGGACCATTGGCCTGTGTCATTTTGCCCGCTTTGCCACCTTATTGTTACTTCGCTGGTGGGCATTCTCTAGAGCCTATTACAGAAGGGGAGCACTGCGCATGCGTCGTTTAAACAAGGACACAGGGGGACTCACTAGCAGCCTTCTCTCTCGTTCTGCGTAGCGGATCCACTTATATGCTAGCAGACCTCTGGCGTGCTCTATTCTATATCTATGGAATTTCCCGATTGGAAAAAAGAGAACATTTTTGCTGAAACCCGACAGATAAATATATATAATAACAAATAACTTTGTTCGTTGCAAGAACAATAAAATTATAGTTGTACCTATTGTTTATTTTGAATGTACAATTTTATTGTGGTTTACTGCGGATATTTAGTTGGCAGACACTTTAAAATGGCAACCTTCGGTTAAATAAAAACTACAACAAACTAACAACAATACCATTTATTTGGTTATACAGAT
Organism: Euplagia quadripunctaria; assembly: GCA_963859945.1. Taxonomy (NCBI): domain Eukaryota; kingdom Metazoa; phylum Arthropoda; class Insecta; order Lepidoptera; family Erebidae; genus Euplagia; species Euplagia quadripunctaria. The sequence continues at coordinate 11,018,630 of OY982587.1, read as the reverse complement.
TTTTACATATAGCAACAATATAGGATAGTTTTGCTAATTTTGTCTCACATTATAAGTGATCAAAAAGTGAACAGTAGGTATATTGCTTCTAAATACTAAATCTTTCGAAACGCTAAATATTTCTTTAATAAATATATTACATAATATAATCATAATAAATATTGAACACAAAATTCGTTAAAGGAAGACAATAATGGAAGACTCACCAAAACAACTACAGATCTTATTTGACATTGAAAATATATTTTTCATTTAGTACCTACCTCATATATAATTATATTATTGAGTATTCTATTCTACACACTACACAAAATGGAAGCACTGTGATTTATGATGAATACTTATTATTATTATACATTTAATAAATAACTGATCTATTTAGCTAGCGCACTGCCATCTGTTATCGAGAAGTAAAAATAATTTAACAAGACTAAATTTTAAACCCAATGAGATATTAATTCGATATCACGACACTACTTGCTGGCCTAAAGACACACACCTTCTACATATTTACACTTATAATTTTATAATTTGACTGATGGTTCCTTTATAATTTTAAAATAATTAATCAGCTCCTGAAATAGAGCTGGCTCCAAATAAGCTTCCTAATAATCACTATTTTAAATAATCTGGCATCTACTAACGCCACAATTACACATATCTAGCACTTTTAGCCCAACTTCACTCAAAATAGAGATGTTTTTCATCTCAAATACTATTCTACGATTTCTATTGTCATTGTCACATTGTATTTTTTTCTTATATGTACATGCTTAACCTAAATATTTTAAGAAACATGGATAAGTTACAAAACAAAGCGTTTATATTCATTTATCGTACTTAATACAATGGCACAAAACTGATTCAATTCAGATGTAGGTTGGAATAGAAGATACAAACCTCCTATAATTTGCAAATTCAATTAATATGACCTGTCCAAATATGGCCTTATTTAAAGTAAGAGTCTTTGCCTTGTTGTAATTGCTTGAATTATTATTGTTGGAACTCTTTATAGGTACCTAGTAGTTTATAACAATTGTCAGGTACCTAGTAGGCTGTGTAAGTGGAGAATATGGGATATTAATATATTTCGCACCATTTAAATACGGAAAGAGCACGGTCCAACAATTTAGGTCATTACAAAAATATATATTAATTTCAATTTTATTATAGTAAAGATAAAAAAGAACAGATTTTAAACAATTCCGGACAACAAATATTACCTTAACAGTTACTACTAGCTTAATCTTAACATCAAGTTACTTTCTAACACCGAATGAATGCAACTAATTCGTATTATTATTGCAACAATACACCACCAAAACATTTCTGTAACATCACTTAATACAGCGCCATCTATTAATATATTCTTTTAACTGCTAAATCAAGATTTAACTACAAGATGGCACTGCACGTACAGTGTTAATTTTAAACTATTTTTATCTTTGAGACGCGCCTTAGGCGACAACCTTACAATTTCAACGGAATTTATTAATTTTCGATAAGCACCAATAAGCTGTCTACAATGCGCTCCTCAACATAGAGAAATTTAACAATACTCATTAATTGGCAAAACGGGAGATATGTTTTGTATATGTGATTTTGATACATATCAATTTCATAATAAATATATAAATTTTACACTTAATTAACATTTTTATACAAATAGAGTGGTATTGGTATGGGGCTCTGTTTCCGCATTTAGACTTATATGTGGTCCATTATGCGTTCGGGTAAGCCGACTAGTTGAACCAGCCTAGCTCCTACCAGAAGCACAGAAGCCTCCTGGGGCGTTTACAGGCTTCTAGGAGCGACCGCACACCCGCGAGGATACTTGCCCGTTGTGTGGCCACTCCCTCGCACGCACACACGTGGAAATATGTGCAAATAGAGTGGGAAGGTAGGTATCTTTTTAATTTTAAACAAAATATATCAATACCCCAAGGCTCAAAAGGCGTAGGTATGGCTTACCTTTTGAGCCTCTTTGATATACCTGTAAGTTTAGTGATACCATTCTCTTTGTACGAATAACGCCACGCGTCACTTACAATCTAATAATATGTAACTATTTGGCAAAAAATTGTTATAGTTTTGTTTTGTTTCTATCGACATCAACCAGATTCGTTCGTAAAATGAACAAATGTGCTAATAACGAGTATATATAATTAAAACATAAAATGACTAGAAGACAAATGATATATATATATATATTATTTAAAATATATTTTTTAATTAGTATACAAAAAAGAAACAAATTGGTTAAATTGGCAAAACAGGTATTTTTTGCAGAAGAAAAATTAATACTTGATTCAGTAGATGACTTTGTAGTTTTATGAGATTAATCTAAAGTAGATTTGTCACTGATATTTAAAGTACATTAATTAGTATCAATTAACACTAAATATATTTTATTCCCACCCTTTCTCACTCACATTCGTCATTAAACACATGTTTTATTATACTCAGTACCTACTAATGACTGTTTTATTCTAAGCCTTTTCATATTAAACGCACATAGAGCCAAATGGAATTACTTGAGCTTTGTTTTAGTTTTAATTTTTCTACCCTAAAAAATATATTTTCATTGTCAAATTGTTTACAATAACATATAAAGATAACGTCTAACACTCAATACATAAATATTTATTTGATATTTAAGAGACGGTTTCGTCATTTTTTAAAAGACACTAATTTAGAGTTTTTCGTTACGGGAAGACAGTGGACCATTATTTGTAGAGGAGCCGATAATATTGGATTAACGATGTTTTCTAGATTATTGGCATTTTATATGGCAACACTAAGAGAGTGATTGAGACGTTATGATACATTGTAGTGAAGGTCGGAAATATTAACATTTGACAAATAATTTAAGTGTTATATCAAATCGTTGTTTATTTCCTCAAAATGACAAGTACTTGGTATTTCCTAATAAACACTTTCATTAACTATACTAAAAATCGTCTAAATAAAGCTATTAAATTGTTACTTAACAGAAAAGAGAAGACACATTCGGCAAATACAAATCTGTCATTCAGAAAAAATCCTACAGCTTGTAAAATTATAATTTTAAAAGTGTAATAATTAAATTCATAGTTTAGTTACTACTTAGCTACTCCTCAATAGATGGCGATAGTATTGCCTTAAAGTGATTCTTAAAATCTCCTTCCCACGCAATCCTAAGTCAGTTTTCTATGCATTTTTACAGCATTCATCTAAATTAATAAATTACTATATAACTTTTGGGTATTCGCTCATACGTTACATTGAATACATTTACGACAAATACATATGTATTTATTTTTAACACTCATTCAATATTATGTCATACTCTTAAGAGTATATATAATATAGTGACTATATAATGTAGTAATCGTCAGTATGAAGAGTGAATTATTGTTGTCGCAAGAGACCACGTTCTGAAGAGATGAAAAAGAGTAGGTAGCTATATTAGCTTTGCTTTGCACGCTTTTGCTTTGCAGTAATAGGTCTCCGGGTTAAATGACCAGCAAGAATTAAAAAACTCAATATTCTCGTTTTCATTCTTAAATACTGTTTATCATAAATGATTTGATGTGACTAATACTATAGGTGATTGTGTGCTTTTATCTAGATGCAAATATTAATATTTTAAAATGAATTTAAAGAAACATCACACCGATGATATACCTAATATAAGTATATCAATTTCCTTTGAAATCATTGCCAACATTCAGAAAAGGGTCAATTTATTTTGAATACTAACATTGAACGTTAAACTTGGACACAACAATTCATTATATCTTTACTAGTAAAAACATTTAAATTCCATTTATTTTATCGAGAGACAAATTTATGTATTTTATTAAATAAAGTCTTGCCTATTCTAGTTTATTTTTCTATTTCTTCGTCGTGACGAATTTAAAGCTTAATCGATGACGATATCGTGCCCGAGGCGTTCCATCTCTGAGAGCAGGAAGTCCACGTCCTTCTCAGTGACAGCTGCTGAAGAGATGATGCTTCGGAAGAAGTTGGGGCGGCGGTCGTCAGGCTGGTAGGCCACCATGAGCGTACCAGATTGCATCATTCTACCCTTGAGCTTGGCGCAAACCTGGGGAGGTGTTTTGATTCATGAGTAAAATGTGGGGCATATCAAAATGGCTGAGTATACTCTTGAATTACTCCGTTGTCAATACATAAATAGGCAAAGACGACATATCAGTTCCTTAGAATTACGGTTGAATTTTGACCCCTATATATTAACACACTTCTATAGCTTCGCTTGTAACTATCTAAAAAAATCTTGGAAGATAATTTTAACCAACTTCTAATTGTCGTATTGAAATGAAACTTTAGTAGCTAGATACTAGTTAATGCCTCGAGTTTGAGCTCATATGATTCGTTTCAACGAATCCAGCAGATTGGGCTTATCAACGATTGTCTTATTATGAAGTCGGATAAGGTGATAGAAGGTGATATGCCAGCCGAAGGTGGATAGTCGAACCTTTAATTACTTTTGAAGTTATACTTCTTTTGGCGCGTTATGGAAAAATTATGAGAGTAAATTTTTACGATGCGCGCGCACACGATCCCGAAAAACCGACACCCTGAAGTTAGCTAGTCAACATTTTAGTTTTTCAAAAAAAAAAAAGTTACCAACTTGACGATAATGATAAAAATGGTTTTTACATATTACTTTGAGTACGTTTGTAGAATTTGCGGTTAGTTGACGGTATGTATTATTTATGATAATCTACTGTGATTATAAGTGATAAAAATGGTTTTTACATATTACTTTGAGTACGTTTGTAGAATTTGAGATTAGTTGACGGTATGTATTATTTATTATGATATTTAAATAAACTTTATTTAAAGTATAACTTCTTACGTGCGTACATAAGTACACACACACTTTTTTAATTTAGTTCACCATTCAAGTGTGCTTTTTTTTTAGTTCTATTACACAATAATTATTACGGGACGAACTTATTCACGCTCTCGCATTGAAGGTTTCGGAAGCGGGGCTTATAACACACATACCTATCTTGTAAGAAACCATTATAACTACATAATTATATCACTTACTATTGGCAGAGATAACGATCAAATGCATTTCTATCAAAAACAAAAAGCTTCTGATATATAATTTCACAATAGCGCCGTAACCCACCTTGCCAAGTTTGATTTCCTTGTTGGCATCATGCGGAATGCCCCTCATCTGTCTCGGCAGGTACCAGAAGGAGACGTTGACCATCTCGGGCTCCAGGATGAGGTGGAACTTGTCTGGCTGTTCCTTGATACGTCGCACCATGTACTCGGACAGCTCCATGAGACGGTCCATCAGGCGCTCGAAGCCGGAGGTACCCTACGAGTAGAAGGTCAATTATCATCCAGCTTCATCCGGCTCTGAAGTTTAATTTTATCTTTAGAGAGAGAGCCATAAAGACGGAGTTAAAAAGTACCCAGCTTTGTTCCACGTCAATACCTTGCCACGCCACTGAAGCCACAACTTGAAGATGTCGTTATGTCTGCCGCACTGGATGACCTTGTCTCCGGTGTCATACTTTGGGTCGTAGATCTTGTCCGTCATGAACAGGTATTCAGCTGACATAGCGTTGCAGTTCAGAAGGATACCCTGCAAGCAAGAGAAGACTTCTTATTGGAGAGAATTTTGTAGAAGTAACACTTCGACATTTTACTCAGCGCTTTCTAGGCCCAAACTATACAATATACATACATAAAAATCAATCTAAGTTCATGTAAATCTTGTCAAGACTACTTGACAAGTTTCAGACCCGACGCCCCTCTATCAGGTAGTGAAGCCTCCTGCTGCCTCAGTGTCAGGCGTCACTCAGGACGCTTCAATTCTTAAAAAAGGGCCCTTATTCTAACTTATTGGTCGGTCAATATTTAAAGTGCATTATTTTATACATATAGGTACTATGGGTTACAGCAAGGTGTGGTCATATTTTGAGGGTCTTAGAGCAGACCTCGTGATAACGTAAAGCGCTAACAATAATAAATAAACAAATTAATAAGTTGTTGTTTAGAAATGTGCTTAAAGGACTCGTTCAGTAAAAAATAAACTTAATTTTTATTCAGGTTGCCTCGACTATCGATCGGTTGTATACAACGATCCTAAAATATGAATATCTAGAACACAAATGACTCATGACATGACATACATTATTTTTTTTTAATAATAATAATCTTTATTGTTTAAGCATTAGGAGGGCTTACAATATTCAATTTCAAAATATGGGTTCGGGAATGACTGATTAAAATATAATATGGAACGTTAGCACCTGTACTAATGTATTTAAACATTGTATCACAAGTGCCAGCGCCTTCCACATCAATTTTCAAATCCTTGTGACAGCCAGATGAAAAGATATTATGCACATTTCCGACTAAGCCACCAAAGATGTAGGTCAACTCCGTCTCTCAATCGGTTACATGTATGTACCTACATACGATATACATATTGTGAATCTTTACTTCATTGAAATATATTTCTGTTTAAATTGATAACGTGTTCGTATTGTAAATACCCACCGGGGGCGTATGCTTGTTTATCAGAAAAAGACATAAAATACAAACAGGCTCAAAATACGAAGACGAAGTAATACCACACATCACTTAGTATAAGAAATAATGTCCAAAATCCATAGACTATAATATAAGTAAACAGTGTATTATATAGTCTGTGGTTATCTGTCGCGCCCAGAGGTTTGTCTGTGATTTATATGCTAAACAGTATGTCCAGGGCTCCACCCTCAGAAGGGTATTGAGAGGGTTGTAGGTATTGAGCTTAACTGTTTGTTATGTTAAGAGATTCGCGTCACTCCATCCAAGTGTTATAAAAAATTTATTAGCACGCAGTTTCAAAATGATGAAAAAAATTGGTAATGCTAGTGGTACAGGATCAAGGGATCTCACTTTATGAGAGTTGAAATTAGCAAAAATAAATCCTCTACTTTATTGCCAGATCATGGCGTTTTGAAAAGCGAGTGTTATAGGTACGTCTAATCCTGAGAGTCCTTGTCCCTTTCCGGTTAACCCGCCATTTTGAGAAGCCAAAGTCTCTAAAGCAACTGCCCGCCTAGCGTCTAACTCTTTTGGTTTATAAGTACTTTTAAAACCACAGATTAATTAACTAATATACAACAGATGTAGTATAGAACAACATGGCCAATTTAACCACTACTGCCAAGGTCATTCGGTCAATGGGTCTGTTGGTCTAGTGGTCCTAACTGCTGAGCCAGAGGTCGTGGGTTCGATTCCAACCCACGACAAATAATTGTGTGATGAGCACGATCATTAGTTCTGTGTCTGGCTGTAATTTATCTACAATATGTATGTACTTAGTAATAAACAAGATGTTTATCAGCAGTCTGGCTACCATAGTACAAGCTCTGCCGAGTTTGGAACCAGACGGCCGTATGTGAGGTGTCCCAAGTTATTATTATTCTTGATCGCGCGTGATGCAGCCATACATAACAGTCTTTACCTTACAGCCTAATACATCAGAAGGCGTTTTACTGGGTACATTAACGTCAGCATGTCTTCATAAGTGTTAATAAAATCTTGTCACAGTGAACGAGCAATACACGTCACACCGATCGCGCACATATGGCCTTACTTAGTGGCCTGTTAAGTGCGACATTGATTTGCGATTTAACCACTGCTTAAATTTACAGTTTATACAGACCCTGTTTTCGCGGATTGCCGCTTATTAAAGAGAAGCTCGCTGTTAGTTATAAATTATATTTCCAAGTCAATAACAACTTTAATACCGTTCCCCTTGACTTGGCTGCCAATTTTTGCACTCGACGTGAATAGCGGATTTGTATACAACACTGAATAATATGCCTTATTTCGTTGCAATAAGAGTGTTTGTTTATCATAGTTAAGTGGTCGTGCCACGTCAACACAATATGCTTCATGATAAATTCTAGTGGACCCCGCCTATACGCAGCCCTTTTAGTTAGGGAAGGGACTATATCGATTTCGAGATTTTTGAAGGAACTTGCAGTACTACAACTACGTGCAAAATACGTTTTAATCTTTTTGACTACCATCATCATTCACAAAAAATCTTTGATCGCTTCTTCGAACTTCGCTTTGGATTACTTTTGGGAATGGATACACTTAGTAAAAATGCTAATAAAAATTCTACAAGCATCTAAATAACTAAATAATATTTGCGTGGTAAATTAGAAAAAAGATATGGTAAGAAAATACGGAATTCGAAACACCACCCGTGCTTAAAATAAGCAGAAAATGTACAGACTCAAGGATTAAAATGTTCTATGTTATAGAAAAAAGGATTAACAGGAAAATTTACACCAAAACTAATTTATTTTCAACATTGGAAAAGCTTCTTTTGTTAGTTACACCTCAAAATCCTAGTTACTTATTATTATATTAGTAATACTTTGGGTCTAATATACAAATATATCTGTCTATTCATCTAATATCCAAGTCATAACATATCCATACATATAAAAATGAATCACTATTTCTCTTGGTCCCGCCATAACTTGAGAACGGCTTAACTGATTTCATTCATCTTTTCTCTATGTTTTGGAATACTTTGTAGAAGGTTCTTACGGAATGAAAAATTAAGATGTTGCTCAGAAAATCGGTCACACGAAGTCCCGGACGACAGCTAGTTATCGATAAACATGTCCCAACCTGTAGACCAACTGACGGCACGCGGTACATTTAATTAAAATTCCTCCACCGACACTTCGAGACATATGTTACCAATTGTGGACCACTCCATGGATTGTAACAAAGCATATTCAACCAAATTACATGCGAAATAAGTCTTACTTCCTTTTGTATTGTCAGTATCTTTTACGATTTACAAAATGCTATTACAATTTACGAGTATGCGAATACGATTTTGGTGAAATGTATTCCACGGAAACGTACTTTTTTCCTATGTACATGCTATAATCTATCTCTGTGTCAAGATCCATTCAGCCGTTTTTGCGTGAAAGATTAACAAACATACATACACCCATCCATCCTCACAAACTTTTGCCTTTATAAATAGTACTAAGATATTATTGGCAGACTTATTGGTGTAATGGTTAGTGATCCTGACTGCTGAGCCAGAGGTTGTGGGTTCAATTCCTACCCAGGACAGATGAGCATGATCACATGTTCTGTGCCTGGGTGTAATTAATCGATAATATGTATGTATTTAGTAATATTATGTAAGTATGTTTATTAACAGTGTGGTTACAGACAGTCTACTTTGGGATTAGACGGCTGTGTGTGAGGTGTCTCAAGTTATCATTATTATATACTAGCAACTAAGCAACCCGCCTCGGCTTCGTACGGGTAGTAGAGACATCTTCAACAATCATCACCATATTTTAACCAATATACACAAAACCTTAACAAATTATACACCTAAACCTTCCTCGTGAATCACTCTGTGTATTAGTGAAAACCGCATGAAAATCAGTAGTTTTTAGATTCAGATTATCACGAACAGACAGACCCACAAATAGACGGCGGGGGACTTTGTTTTATAATATTTAGTGATGTAGTGATAAGATTTGAGAAAGAAAAGAAAAGATTGTATAAAGTAAGTCTTTATCGTAATTTCATTTAATTTCAAATAGGAACAAAATTCATATTAGGGACATATTATTGTATCTTTTTGAACTCTAAATATTTGTTTTGTGCAGCAGACTGTGTTCGTGTCAGTAATACACTTACTCATACCACGGATACAATACAAAATAACTAATTTGGTTAATAAAATGACAAATATTCATACCTCGTATTTAAAATGAACGGTGGAGCACTGCAGCAGGGTGCCCATCAACTTGTGTGGGTTCCAGGTTACGGAGTCAGCTCTGAGAACAAACAAGGCCATTTTAATATATTTTATTAACATATAGTATTAATTACTAGCCGTGTTTATGGCCCCTGCTCCGCTCCAAAGCACCGTAGCGTGATGTTAATTAGACTATAATCTTTCTCAACAACTTGGCCATCACAGGAAAATATATTTTTTCAACTCCAACTCTTAGTTCCAGAGCTTCGGCCTAATTATGTGAGTACTTTAATCACATATTTTACTAAACGCCGAAACTGTAGGTTTCGTACAATTTTGTTTGAAAAATGTATGTCAATTCGACTGTTTTTTTTTGTTTTTTGTGTTTGTTACCTCAGAACTATTGACTGGGTGAACCGATTTTGATGATTCTTTTTGTTTTGAAAGCTGGTGCTTCCCGTGTGGTCCCATTTCAATTTGGTCCAGTTCTGACAATGGCATCCATGAGAAAACCATATATAACCATATAAGTCTTTTATGGAATAGTTTTTTTTAAGTCGGTTATTTTTAAAGAATTATCTTAGGAAATGTTTTACTCGTGTAGGTGCACACTTCTAAACAACGTGTTACCGATTTCCAAGGCAATTTCAATGTTTTTGTTATTTTTTACGGACATTTCCGGACACATACGGATATTCCATCAACCTTCTTAATATTTATTACCCATAGCTTCATTCATATAAGCCCTCTCTCTTATGAAAGCATTATCGGTAAATTTTCAAGTGAATTTTCAATATTAAAAAACACGAGTTTTCTTAAAATTCTTAGTACTTTACGTTATTCTCGTTATCTAACTTTTCCTTAGTGTAAAAGGCACTTTTAATTAAATATTAGATAACTCAAAACTATTATTATAAACATCATACATAAAATATTAAGTAAAACTGTTCATCCCTAACAAAATTAAATAGTAAAATGCAACGTTGATTTTTGACTAAAGCAAGGTCATAAGGGGTCTTATGTCACCCCCTGGGGTCATTTACATAATTCGCTAATCAATTGTACATCAACATTGAATGTTACCCCTTCTATTTGTTGTGGGAAATTGATTTACACTTAATGGGGTTGGTTTTATACAAACAAACACACAACGTTCCTCCCAAATAATGGTATAATATGTGTAAAAATAATGTGGTATGGTGTTGGACGGATCATGACGACTATTAATTCCTGCCTAGGAGGTAGGGTCCTGGACAGTCCAGGATATAGTGAACAGCAGGCGCATTTGGTCAAAGTGGAGCCGTCTGACTATACAAGCTTTGTGCTGATAATGAGGTCTTTTCTGTAGGGTTGACAAGAGACGTGTTAATAGGCACTGGTTACCGCTTACCAATAAGCGGATCGTGTCATTTTCGTAAAGAATCTGAGACATTAGGAACGATACAATGGTCTTTCGAGCCGGTTAATCATTTAAAACCGTCAAACCCTTCAGTATAATTGTTAAATACAAACTCAAACAGTCTGTTTTATCTCGTGTTGACTCAGTACGTGGCTCCCGAGGGATAATTCCCTGTTTTCACAGCTTCTATCTGTCAGGATGTTTTTACACCGAAGTGTAACAATGTTTGTGCCTCATCTCTAAAAACACAGTAACGTTAATACCGAGTGGTTTTAGGTGGTATAATTGTAGTATATAGCCACTTAACTTTGTTGTTATGTTTATGTGTCTTCTATTTTATTCTCCTCTATTTTATTTAGATTTTTTTTACTATAAAATAATGTTTTTAGTTCCTTGTTAAACCAGTGTTACTGTTGTGACACCTTACAATGTTGTGCATTTAAGTTTATTACTACAGTTATATTTTTAGATGTAAGTGATAATGTAGAAACTACTGAATGTCCAAACAAATAAATAAACGTAGGGGCATTTATATACCAAAAAAAATTTTCATTCCAATCAATTTAGTACTATTTACGGTACCTAGAATAATTAATTTTTCTCTTGTGTCTTAGCACCAAAATAAAATGCCTTTTTCTTGCTTTCTTTCCAAAGAGTTAGCATCAATACCATCTGTCTAATTTAAGCGCTATTTTGCGGTTTTTATATTGTATTAACGAAGTTGGAAAAATTAATGCTTTCTTATTTATACTTCATAAAGTGCGAGGGAGTGGCCAACAACAACAACGTGCAAATATCCTCGCGGGTGCGAGGTCGCTCCTAGAAGCCTGCGAACGCCCCAGGAGGCTTCTGTGCTTCTGGAAGGAGCTAGGCTGGTTCAACTAGTAAGCCTATCTGAACGCATAATGAACCGCCTATGAGTCTAAATGCGGAAACAGAGTCCTAAACCAATACCAATATACTTCATGAAATCAGAACCCTAATTTTACATATATCTACAGGTATTTCCAAAACGCAAGATTATCTATCATCTAGAATTATACTGGTTAGACTCATGTAGCAAAAGAAGTCTGTTGTCCACTACTTCCTTAAGTTTAACCAAGTCAATCAATAAACACAACACGTAGTTTTATCTTGCTACATTTTTCAAGTACTTTTAAAAAGATGAATATTTGATACAGTTTCACTGCTATGTCGGTGTGATAGCCGTCCAAATTTAAAACACCCAAGTGATAAAATGCACGTCCCTCGTGCGCGCCTGTATACAGCTCTTTGTTTTTTTTTTGCCACAGTGGCACAGACCCTCACAATATGCAGCCAAGGGACTTTTAATTAATCTTAAAAGAGGTTTAATAGTGACGTTACGGAGGGGAGTCTTTTTGGAATGTTTTTAGTGAAAAATTTAACCAAGTATTGCTTTTTGGTAGAAGTGGTAGTATAGAGAAATAAGTGGTTTGTATTAAACTTATAATTAATTATGAAAAATTGGAAAAAACTGAAAAAAAATAGGCAGACTACTAATTTAATAGTTTGAGATAAAAAACAGAGGCGAAAAATGTCCTGAAAAACTGTTGTATATATATGTCTATTTATATTAGACTAGCATTTGCGGAGAAAATGCAAAATTTCATGATGGTAGGTTGAGTAGTTAACGTGTGAGAACGTAACAAACATACTCACTTTTAGGATTTCTGTAGAATATACAATATTTATCTGCAATTTTAGATATTATTATTTTATAGTAATTAGAACTTATGGTAATAATAATGTTAATCCAAGTTTTATTATATTTATCGCACAAGGCCATTAAATAGAACATGCCCCATTTTTGAAATGGTGGCATTAATATAACATCCTGTATCCCATTCTATAATGTTCATCAAATGGGTTCCGATCAAAAGGAAAGGCAAGCGTGATCTCAGGATTGAGAGTTTACCCAACTTACTACACGTTTGACGTGACGTGAGAACTACGGCCTGCTACGCCGTAGCCGTAGACCTGCTACGAGGCGGTAATCCTTGACGTAAGCGACAGGGTTGCCAATTATTTTTATTATATTATTTATGTTGTTGAGCTAAATAATAATAATTTAGTAAAAAAACTGTCTACTTATCTGCTATGTCGACTTAGTGTAGTAGTTTAGTTCCTAGTATTTTTTAGACTTCGTTCTTCGTTGTCCGCCTGTGTCTTTTCATACAACTATGCTGTCAGCTAGCAACTAATTGGAAATAGTAAACTTTGCCCAGCTTTATACTATCGGTGCCATTTACGTGTGTCTGACTGTTTTTTTTTTTTTTGTATAGGGGGCAAACGAGCAACCGTTCACCTGATGGTTAATGACTACCGCCGCCCATGGGCACCTATAACTCGAGAGTCACAAGTGCTTTACCGCCCTTTAAGGTGGAAGTAGGAGAAGAGGGAGAGGGGGGGAAGAGGGGAGAGGGGGGGGCGAGAGGGGAGAGGCCTCCGGTAACCTCACTCACGCGGCGAAATGCAATGCAAGCATTGCTTCATTGCCGGTTTTCTGTGAGGCCGTGGTATCGAGCACAGTCGAGCCAAGGCTCATACCTGCCACAAATAGCTTGTTTTTGATGTTATAATAATCGAAAACATGGTGCTTTAACTGCTCGAAGAATTCATACTACATTAAAAAAAAAATCTTAACACTGAAATAAAGCCATAAATGCAATCAAATCTACTAGAAAGGAACCCAATTAAATTATAATTTTAATAATAATAATTATCTTCATTGAATTTATTTTGTTACATTTATAAAAATATTTTATATTGATTGCCAACCCTATATCATCTGTCACACGCACCACCGGACGCGTCTGCTACATTTAGCTTGATTTCGATCCGCGTAGCTCTATGTTTCACATTTGAAGCCTCGAAATTTTATTGTAGAGATGCTCGCTGACACATATCGATATCGATTAAAGGCACGTCCGTATACGATGATCTTCAGCATCGTGTGGATCTCGGTTCTAGTGTGTCCATGGTATCATCCAAGACACATCTGTCTGTGTTTTAATTTCATCAATATTTGTTCACCTGCTTGGGCGCATTTAAGTAACAAACACGTTTCAACGACAAGAACGTCAAAATCAATACCGTTACACAAAAAGGTACAAAAATAGAATAAAAATTATGAAATATAGAATAAAAATACCAATACATTTTATCTGATGTTAATAAATAATAGAACATTAAATTGGTATAACACTGACGCTATACCTATAATGCAATGTGCTGTGAAAGTACTGTTGGTGCCCATCAAGATACTTTTTGTTGTTTTTAATAATATCACAAGGGAAATAACTACTCCCGCGTTCCCTGTGTGTGCGTTCACCGTGTGGTTTTAGTCGGTTCGATTCCGACATACCACTTCACCGTTAGCTCCGGTGAGGTGATGATCCGTGGGGGTATCCACACGAAAAAAAAAATGGAAATAGCTGCTGATGGTTTTTTTGTCTATTATATTACAGAAATTTGACTCATATACATACAGAAAATAGCCGGCTATTTAAAAAAATGTGGAAGAGAATACAGCTCATTTGTAAAGCACCTGCTGTAAGTTCTTGAAGTTACAGAGGAAGTTATACAGAAGACAAAAAAAATTTTGTTTTTATATCGACAGTATCGACATCACGAGTACTTCCTCGTCCCCTCCCTATTCCCTCGCTTTCGCAGCTTAGTCCTCCGGCATTTAGCGGCGAACAGCCATGATTGATAGACGCTAATGGCTGCCGGATTAATATCGGATAATGCGGACCTACTTATTTTTGGGCCCTTAAAAGCTGCGTCGAGTACAAGAAAATGTAATTAATTGACAAGGGACATAAATACATACATCACAGTACTCAGTCAAAGCGGTACAATTTTTTACCTACAATCAGTGTCTATCTATAATTAGTAATAAAAACAAAACAGTTAAGTATAGGCGTGCCATCACTTAAACTACCAACACCGGACAAAAACTTTAAAAATTTCGGACACATAGGTGAAATCGAGATTCTTACCCGGACACCTTAAAAAAAAGGCCGATTCCATTTAAATTTTTAGCTTTTTAACGATTCTTCTAACAATTATAATTGTCCCCTGGCACACCGTACGCCCTCTAAACAAGGACAAATCCGGGGAAACCCGGACGGATGGCAGCCCTAGTTAAGTATATATTTAGCGCTATAAAAGTTCATTTTCGACCGAATTTACTTTACGTAATAATATCTTTATATATATATTATATTTCTTCTGTGCGTGTGTATGTCACTGAACTCCTCCTAAACGGCTGGACCGATTTTAATTAAACTTTTTGTGTGTCTTCAGGTGGATTCGAGAATGGTTAAGATTTTTTTACGTTCCGGCAGGACAACGTCTCTCGGGTCCGCTAGTATCTTATGAGAAAAATGATTATATGGTTGAACTTCGATCTGTGTTTTAGTCTATTTTTACACTGGCACTAAAAGGCGGGGTGTTTAAGTCTAACGTGTGTATCTGTTACTTGTGTACGACGGGTCCTATGTATACTGGTGCAAAATTGTAACTTTACAGGAGAGCGATTCAAAGATTCTATAACTCGTAACTTTGTAACCCATAAAACAGATTTTTTTGAAGTGAAAACTTCTTTAGGCACGTTGGGCAACTTTTCGTATGGGGAAAAAGTACTAAACTCGCGTGACCGTCACGCTCAGATGACAATTATTGTCATAATGACATATAGATGTGTGTATATGTATATGGGAGTATGTGTTTTCACTTCTGACGTGCAGTCCTGACAGTTTTTGAAGTGAAAACTTGTTTAGGCACGTTTGTGCACTTTTGCTATGGAGGAAATACATATATAGATCCACTAGAGGGCGCTAATCTACACATTGAGTTCTGTCAGATCCTTATTAATGAATGTCACCAACCTGCTAATCTGAATGTGAAGTTTGTCGTTTCGTTTAAGTTTTCACTTCTGTCGGCAGTCCCATGACTGCCTATTTTTTTTAAATTTATATCTTTGTATCTTTGAAACTAATCGATATTTTAAATTAAATTTTACAGGGTACAAAATATAGGTTAAGCTACGGCTATTGATGCAAAAAAACAATTTTCGTCATTTTAGGACCCGTCGTGTAGATAAACAATAATTAAGTAATTATATCTTGACATACTTAAGTAAAGAAAAAAAGTATGTATTTTATGAAATAGGTAAATACATCTACACAATGTCGCGACAAGCTTTAAAGTGTATCACACACACTGATAAATTGATGAGTTTGATTCAATTTAAACCTTATTTTTATCTTTTTAGAGAATTTAAATAAAAACATTAATTTTCCTTCTACTAATACTAAATATTAGTAATAATATAAAACACAAAAGGTCTCTTACCTCTCAACTCCAGTGAGACGAGGGTGGCGGTATTTCTTAGAGAAGAGTAGCCCACCTCCCCACGCAGCCTACAAATGGAGGCAAAGATTAGCTTCTCTAAACAAACATGAAGAAACATCGATTTACATGACTGAAATCTGAAATATCTACGTTATGGCATTTTTTTGCTTACCAGGGCCGTTGAAGTCTTCACCATATTATATATTGTATTTGTTAAAGAGGCCCAACATTACTTCCCTTCTTGACTACATTTCCATTTTAATATACTCCCAACTTTCCCATCTTTCATTCCCAAAGTGTCCAGTTGCCAGCAATAGGCTTGCCCATTATTACGTGAGTGGGAGGAAATTATAATTGGGAAATGTGGGTGTTCAATACGCCTCTCCCTGTAGTGTGTATATGTATGGGACTAATCTGGGACCGGCAGTGGCAGAGGCTTAAAGAGACCTCCCACATCAGTGTCAGACCCCAGTCTGATACGACCGACTGTGACACTGAGTACAACCGTATTTCTTTAATAATTATGAATTCCACTTACATAAGTTATTATTCTAAGGTACAACTTACGTCAACATGCATCCACAGGTCGTACTTCTGGCAAATGTCTGCGATATCGTTGAGGGGATCGAACGATCCCAGCACCGTCGTGCCAGATGTAGCATTCACGAAGAACGGCACCTGATACAACACAGAACTCTGATGTAGCAGAATATAGAAGCCATGCAAAGGGAAAAGGAAAAAAACATTCGCAGACATTAAAGACAATAATAATAATTAGCCTTAAAGATTAACTTAGTATTCTATTAGTATTCTGCAGATCTGTTTGACAGTTGGCAAAGGCCTCGAATTTAATAATTCTTGTCTTTCTTAAGCCACTTCGTTAAACATCGATCCTACTACTTGTCTGAATTATCCAACTTTTTCCGTGGTCTCTCTTCTATAGGGTACAATTATGCCAAGGGTTACTCTATTTGTCGTTTCCTCTTGAGGTGAGTGGAAAAGATAATTAAGGTTCACAATAAAAATAATAATAAACACATCCAGTAATGTGTACCTCACGTGGATCATCTGGTTTAACACATTGCATTGGCATTGCTGGCCCAGCGCTAGTTTTCAACCAGACCGTCTATGCCGAAAGGATACCAATCAGCATAAAATAGGAAAAATCATGTGTATAATAAAAAGTTAAGAGAAACTAAAAAACACGCTTCAATAGCTAACACAATTTAAAAGTAAAAAAGGTTACCACTATCCACCATCAGCCACCACTCCTGGCTCATCAGGCCAACGGTTATTGAGCCTACTCTGTTGGACTCATCAAAACAAATCATATGAGCCTAAACTCGAGGGGGTTTACTAGTAGCCACCGAAGAGTTAATAATAATAATATCTTTATTTGCTTAAAATGTCGTAAAAGGATGACAAATGAATTATTAGCATAAGACACATTTACCCATACATAGTGGCATGCAAAAATAAGGTAGGTACATATTATGGCGTTGAAAAATATAAATAAAAAAAATAGAAAATACAATTACGAATGCAGTGTCCACGTCCTAATTGCATCATCAAATCAGCCCCAAGATGCCTAATTATAGTATTATCATCCGAAACTGCATGTGTATGTACTGTAGACTACAATACAAAGTTTAATTTAAATACGACAATTAGAAGTAGGTTAAAATTTACTTCAAGATTTGTTTAAATAATTACTTAACTAGTTAGTTACAAGTAAAGTTAATAAAAGCGTGTTAATAAATCATCACCATTTCAGCCACAGGGCGTCCACTACTGGACATAGGTAGGTTTCGTTCAAAGGTTATGTGTTGTGTTTAATACTTTAGATTTCGACATGCCAGATCACGAAGCTTATGACCACCCCCACCCCCTGTCACACAATGTCACACTTCGTTGACCGCCCCCCTTAACGTGTGACGTAATTTAGGGATGGCCCCGAAGACCGGTTGGAAGCGGCCTGAAGTTATCGACGATCTGCGATCTTTAAGAGGACATCTGTGCACCTTGTTAGTGGACGTCCCTATGACGACGATCCGTGGTCTCCATTCTAGAACTTTTTGACCCCTTTTAATACAAAAAAGAAATCGTGATTACCTTGGCACATAGACGCCAAGCAAGCAACGTCACCAGCGGTGAGGGGGACAAAGGTTTCCCCTTCTGTAGAAGTGCACGGCCAGTTGCTGCTGGAGTACATTTACTAGTAAAGTCAAAGGTTAAGTACTTACGTTGCCTCTGTCCTTATGGTACTTGACCAGCCTCTCCAGTTCAGTGGGTATCATGCGTCCGTGCTCATCGGAGGGCACCGCTATGCAGTAGTCCGTGCCGAGGCCGCACACCGAGGCGCAAGACTTCACCGAGTAGTGGCACTGGTGACAGAGACAGTATTCGTCAGTCACTCTATGTATATAATTACAATTACAGATCAATTTGACAAAATTTAGGTATATTTAGATTTGACTTTGTTGCTTCCCCTTGACGTAATGTAAATAATTTGAACAGAACCATCAAGACGCGAATTGTAATCGCACTTGTCAAAGCAGTGTTTGGTAATATTACGAATATTTAAAGAAATATTTTAAGAATATACATATTTAATTTGTAAGCATTTTTTTTTTGTGTATCACATCTTTTTTTAACCCCCGGCACAAAAGAGGGGTGTTATAAGTTAGACGTGTCTGTGTATCTGGCTGTGGCATCATAGCTCCCAGACGGATAAACCGATTTGAGGGCAGTTTTTTTGACTTGATCGAGAATGTTCTTAGATATAATTTAAGAAAATCTGTTCAGCCGTTTGAAGACCATCAGCTCTTTTGTTATCGTTGAAGAGATTTTCGAGTCAGGGGTATTTTAATTTTTTAATTTATGATTATTTCTTTTGTTTCTTCTATTGGAAAAGTGTTAATTGTCTCAAGGCAAAGTTAGCTAGACTTCACTATGGCTTATTTTCATTCTAACAGACTACCCTGTCACACAATACTCACCTGGTCAGAAGTGAACATGACGAGCTGACCGCCAATGGAACTGAGCCCCTTCTCTTTGTACTCTGGGAACTTGTGGTGACGAGCAGCCAAGAAGGCGTACAGGTTTGACACGGAACCACCTGGACGAAAACAAAGTTGAGGAGTTAGGAGGTAAGGAGAGCAGCTGAGACAACATTAAAGTCAAGATATTTAACAACACTCTGACTGAGCTCTATGACGAACACGCCCCTATAAGGAAAGTCAGAATAAAGCGTCCACCATCGCCCTGGTTGTCTGCAGGCGTCCGAGTAGCTATGAGGCGCAGAGACAAGGCTTACCGTAATTTTCAGAAGAACCGGTGCGAAGAAAATTGGACTCTGTACAAGGTTGCAAGGAATCGGTGCAATCAGATGGTGCGTAATGCTAAACGTCGCCATATTCTCAGTAATATTAATTGTTCTTCTGCCTCAAACATCTGGAGGTTTCTCGGTACATTGGGTATTGGAAAGTCTGGAAAATGTAACCCTGCTACGACTTTTGATTTGGATGACATTAACCGCCATTTCACCTCACTTCCGTTGTTTGATCACCAAATCAAGAGTCGTACTCTGAAGCACCTGGCTGACCTACCCCGTCCTAATATTGACTCCTTTCAGTTTTCTCCAGTTGCATCGGATGACGTCAAAAAGATAATCCTTTCTACTAAGTCCAACGCCATGGGAAGCGATCACATCAATCGTCGTATGGTCACTCCTATCCTCGACCACCTTCTCCCTGTGCTAACACACATAGTGAATTTTTCACTTGACTCGGGTATCTTCCCTTCCCTGTGGCGCAATGCGTTTGTCATTCCCCTCCCAAAGATCCCTAATCCTACCCTCCTGAACCACTTACGACCTATTTCCATTCTTCCCTTCCTCTCCAAAGTTCTTGAGGCATGTGTCTACCAACAGCTTTCACAATTTGTACTCCGGAACAACCTTCTAAGCCCTCTTCAATCAGGATTCAGGCCTGGTCATAGCACAACTTCCGCCCTCCTAAAAGTGACTGGTGACATCAGGACAGGAATAGAGGAGTCCAAAGTTACAGTATTAGCTTTGGTTGACTTCTCGAACGCCTTTAACACCGTCAATTACGAAATCCTTTTATCTATCCTCTCCGATCTTATGATTGCACCTGATGCACTGGAATGGTTCTCATCATATCTTCAAGGGCGCCAGCAGTCTGTCTGCTATAACGAATCCTCCTCAAGTTCGCGTTATCTTGGCTCTGGCGTCCCTCAAGGTGGCATCCTCTCTCCTCTATTATTCTCTATTTTCATCAATTTTATCACTCAGAATCTTCAGTGTACGTATCATCTTTATGCCGATGACTTGCAACTGTACTATCAAGCTACTGTAGACCGTATATCTGAGGCTATTCTCTTGATAAATCGCGACCTGGAGGCTATAGTGGCTGGTCCGACAGATTTGGCTTATCAGTAAACCCAACCAAATGCCAGGCCATTATTGTGGGCAGTCAACGTCTGATCAGGAGGCTTGACCTAGATAGACTGCCACCTGTAACCTTCAACGGATCTAACATACCTTATAGTCCTTCCGTCAAGGATCTAGGCCTCATTATTGATACCCACCTAAACTGGCAAACCCAGGTAACTAGTGTCAGCCAAAGAGTCACAGGCACACTGCGTGCGTTATACCGTCTTAAAAACTTTCTCCCAACCAAGACCAAAGCTATGTTAGTTCAGACTTTGATTGTCCCCATTATTGATTATGGTGATGTATGCTACTATGACCTGAATGCAGATCTTCTCAACAAATACGACCGTCTTCTGAATAATTGCATTCGATTCATTTTTAATCTTCGTATGATCACGTTTCCTCTTTTCGTTCGGAATTGAAGTGGCTTCCTATTCGACAGCGCCGTCACCTACGCGCCCTCACCACTCTGTATTCAATTCTTAATTCACCTACTTCTCCTACATATCTTACCTCCATTCTCCAGTATCTTTGCTCTAATCATCTCAGAAATCTCCGCTCTTCAAACAATCTTCTCCTATTATGTCCCAATCATTCCTCAGCCTGTGTCAACTCTTCTTTCATTGTTCAGTCTGTCCTCCTCTGGAACGCTCTACCGCAAGAAATCAGGATGGCACCTAGTCGCCAATCATTTAAATCAAAGGTTCGTGCTCTCCTCTTCCGTAAACTCGCAGAATCATCAGAACAGTAGAAAAATATGTTTATGTATCTATTATTTATATAACTATATTTATATATTCATACAGGTATGTATGTATCTATGTATATATTTTCCCGTACATATATATTTAATTTTTCTGACATTACACTCATTCGTACACTTCTTAATGCACCTACTTCATTAATTTCTACACCACCTTAAGGTAGACTGGCAGAGAATGCCTTAGGCATTAAGTCCGCCTCTGTACATATTGTGCATAAAGTATTAAATAAATAAATAAATAAACATTAGGCCAACCACCAAGAAGACCTCTGTGGCGAGGTAGTGCAGTACGATTCCTGATCAGTGTAAATATTTGTATATCTATTTGGATTGCTCTGGCTGTTTCTGTTCTGTTCTGTTCTGTTAAAGTATTTAAATATCCGCACTCTAGAAGCCATAGGACATTCTTTGCTTAGTTCGGGTCTAGATAGCGATGTGTCAATGTCCCAGAGTTATTTATTCAGAGCTATGTTGTTAAACTATTTACTTAGTCATTCATAGACTATTGTTACGAGTCGGGACTAGCAACGACGAAAAAACACGGACTAGAAAGGTACACACCAGTTTATAATGAAAGGGAAACAATTTATTTTAATAATTAACTGTTAACACAATTGGGTGAATGAAAAAAATATTAAAAGATCATAATAAGTTTTATAGAAAAACTATTTTTTCCCGAACAAACCCGAGCGCGTGTGACGTCATAATGTTCATTTCTATTCATCGTAGCACACAGCTGATACTGGCTGATACAGTGTTTTGACACGCTAGTTAACTAAGTAAGTGACTACCGTCGCCCATGGACACCTGCAACTCAAGAGTCACAAGTGCGTTGCCGGCCTTTAAGATGGGAGTACGCTCTTTTCTTGAAGGTTTGAAGGTCGTATCGGTCCGGAAATACCGCAGGCGAAAATTTGTTCCCGAGATTAGATGTGCGAGGCAAAAAACTTCTGGAGAACCGCACAGTTGTTGATTACCAATTATCCAGGTGATGGGGGTGAAAGTTATGTCGCGTTGAACGATGACGAAACGCTGCCGCCGGTATAAGTCCGAACAATTCCTCGGAGCACTCCCCATGATACATGCGATAGAGAATGCTGAGTGAAGCGTAAGAATATGACGTAATAATATGTTTTTAACATTATTACGCCACAAACATGGCGACAAATCGAGGCGCGTTCGTAGTCACGTGAGTCTTTTGAAAATTGTATCTATTTTGAATTGTTTATAACTAATACAAAAAAAATGTAATTATTTTTTTCGCATCCACTATTAATATAATTTATGATTTAGTTTTAAAATACATAAAATATAATCGTTTTTTTTTTCAACGACCCAATTACAAGTATGTCACTATTTCCACTCACTATTCACTTATACTATTCACTATACTTCGCACTTGTTAACTCGCAGTATCGCTCAATATAGTGTGGATAGTGAATTCATTGCCAAATCTGGACACGCGACAGCGTGTCACGCCAAGTTCAAAAAAAAAGAACTAGCTACGCAGCAGCCGTGTCTTATATTACACGAACCATTTGGAGCCACTTTTGACCGGTTAATAACTCATAATTTGTTTAACATAAATACTTGAATTTTTTTTTATTTATTAAAGTCCCATAAATTAACTAGATCCAAATTTCATAAATGCAGCTTAAATAGTCATCGAGATATTGTCGTTTAAAAATCGCCATTTTTATCACTAACTGACTAACAAATAGATCAAAAACCTAACCCACTTCCCAATGACCTAGAAAGTTAAAATTTGGCGCCCAGCTCAGACAAAGGAAGAAAACAGTAAATTTTTAAGATTTAAAATATTTACCTAGGGTTAAATCTTCAAGATTATTTACAAAACTTGGCAATCATTTTGATCTCAATTCTTTTATCGGCGTAGTCGATAAACACGTATATTGTTAATATTGAACTTGGCTCCCATTTTCACATTTAAATTTTTGATGGAACCTACATTACCGCAAGCAAATCCGTTATACCTATTTTTTTAATAATTTAAATGAAAACTTTTTTCTTTTTAGTTAAGTCTGTGTGTGTGCGCAATTTATTTTACTGTTATTTTTATAGTTATTGTATTTTAATTATTTTCTTGTATTATTACTTTCCATTTGTATTGTATGTATCGCTACACTTAAGATCATCCCGTTAGATGCTGAAATAAATGTTTTTTTTTATCTTTCTTCTTACTCACCAGGAGCCAAAATGGAGTCTCCAGTCTTCCATCCGATCATGCACCTCATTTTCTCAAGCACCACATTCTCCATCAAGATGAAGACTGGTGCGATCTCGTAGGTGAACATGTTGGTGTTGGCTGCAGCGGTCAGCCACTCTCCAGCAAGAGATATGATGTCCAGTCCACAGGAGAGCTGGTTGAAGAAGTGGGGGTGTCCTGGAGAAGAGAGAAATGCTTTAGTTTCTCTTAACAATAACCAGTGGTCGCTCAGAAGACGACATTAGACCGTAATTAATTAAATCTTTACAACTATTACAAAATGCCAAAGACAGTTTGTTTAAGTGAAAAGTACTTTATGGAATTTTGCGTAAGCATTTCATCATAATTCATTCGTTCATCATCCAGAAAAATATACTGTTTCTAAGGAATAAAAAAAATTACTTATGGACTCTATGAACTAGTTATTTATAATTTTGACTGGCCTGTTGGCCTAGTGGTTAGTGACCCTGACTGCTATGCCATAGGTCGTGGGTTCGATTCCCACCAGAGTCTGGGTGTTCTTTGTGTCCGTCGTTTGTATGTTTGTAAAGTCCCCCGCGACACAGGAGTAATTCCTAATGCGGGAGTTGTCTTTTTTAAAAAAAAAAAAAAAAAAAACAATAAATCTAGTTTAGTAGTTATTAGTTTCTGTTTTTTTTTAACACTTAGCTCGTCAATCGTCATTCAAAAAAATAGAAAATCTGTAGACAAACAGAGAGGTAACAGGTACAAAATACCAGCATGTAAAGGCAGTGAATAGAACCGTTAATATTTTCCAGCTACTGAAGTAGACTCTGCATCGATTTCGTTTCGTGAAAATACCATCACACTACAAAATAAAATCATTCACAAACCAATCTAATAAGCACAAATTTTCTCGTTTGTCGTAGATACAAAACTAAAACAATTTTGTCGCATGGCTAAACGTAAACTTGGATACGGATGTAATATCACACGTCACTACACTGGACAATGATATCCGGTTTAGTGCCGGATATAGTCGTTTGAGGTAGTTTTCATGACATTGTTTTTTTCTTTAAAGGTACAGTCATATCATTGATTTCCCTTTTGAAAGGCCTTCATACTTTATAATGCTAGTAAAAGTAATACTAGCTTTGTAGAAAAAAATGCTCTATCCAAACCTTACAATTAGTAATGTTTAAGAACGTTTAAAATTTGAACGAAAACAATCCCATTATTTTATTTACGGGGAAACATTGATGTTTATCTTAGACATTTGTATTAGGTTTAAGTATCACCAATAGTTATTAAGTACTTAGTTGATACTAGTTTCAATAAAATACCGTAACGTATTTCTCATATAATAAATTACCTTTAATTGAAGTAAAACAAACTTTTAAGTCAAAACTCTGCCACTTAAAAATCTCACCATTTATTTTGAAATCCTTAAGATTGGATTTCTTTAGCAACTGTTTTATGAGACAACTCTGGAGGCAACTTTTTTTTTCGTGTGATACGAATATACGATACGGCGATGAGGTTATAAGTGAGACCGTATGTCAGACTGTGACAGACTGAAACCACACGGTGTGACATACTGCATCTGAAATAAGGGGACAGTCGGTGCTTCGACCGTATGTCCTCAACGTTCCACCCAGCGCTAGCCCGCGGGTGGCAGGCTTAGTCTAATAATTGGGCGATATCCAGACACACAAGGATACCCCTAACTCTCGAGGTTACCTGACTTATTCATAAAAAGAGAATCACTAAAATTTCTTAACAATTAGCGACTGTATCGTGTAACATACACTAAAAATAAAAGCAATCGAATTGTTAATAACTTTTTCTTTAGGTGAGTTTTAAAAGTTACAGTCAAGTAGATGAAGTATGGAACCCTAGAAAAAGGGGTTGAAGGACCTTTTAACAGTACCGTGAGTCTTATACTGTCACTTTCTGCTGAAGAGAGCTTGCTAAGGAGGCGGATGGGTTTATTAAAGCGCGTTAGATACCGATGGTATTGCGAGGATTGAGTTTTCTTTTTAATCCACTCTAATACAGGGTGTATATGACAATGGAACACTTACTTATATTATTTAACCTTGCAATGTGCTAACCATTTACCACTTAGCCACGAGCCCCCCTATTATTGTATAAAAAGAACATACTTACAACTTAGCTGTTTAGATTTACAAATCTGGACTTGTTCTCTGTAATATTCTGGCTCTTGTTTAACTTACATTCAAGAATCACGGGACATCAAAACGAGATATTATTTTCTATATCCCCTAGAATTACTCACAAACGACATACATTTAACACCACCCATAATTCTATTTACCCCTCAAAAGTATCTGTGTTTATGACAGAAATACATGAGTTACAGATAAAACCGTTTTAAGCACCACTTTATCAGAAAAACATTTTTTGGACGACGAAGGGCGCAGATAAAAAATATGAATGACAGTCGCTTCCCGTGGGACGGGGGCGAGAAATAGTGAAATGTGTAGCTTTGATAAGGTGTCTGGAGATATTAAATATGTTATAAAACACTCTATTTGATAGTAACAAGTTATCCAGAGTATTTGACTGTAACGAAAGAGGTCATGGTTTCGATTCCCGTTCAGTGCAAACATTTTTCTCTAGCTGTGCCCCGCACGGCTTCGCTCTATACACGTTTATATTTTTTGCGCGGAACCCTAATTCTTTTTTCCAAAATAAAAGTAGCCTTAGTTACTCCTTATAACGTGAAAGTCCCTTGGAAATCGGTCTACCCGTTCCGGAGATTAAACGGAACAAACACAATATTGATGTCTCTTACTTAGGTAAGATTTAGTGAAACACATCCTTATATCATCATAAGACATAAGAAAAACAAGACAAAAACATCACTTTAAAATAATTAAAACCCCATCGCGTCATCATGCCCCCAGTTTTGATTTAATATTGTTTGCTTACCGCAGCTGTGGGGAGTGATAAACCGTCCCGTGGGACCTCCCGCCCTCCGGGTTCCCTCAAGTTTATCAATTGACACTCGGGAGGCTGAGGAATTTATTACCGGGATTTGGGCGAGGCGCTATCTATCAGACACTTTTGGAGGGCTATCAATTTTTTTTCTCAGCTCAAAACGAATACTAGTGATAAATCTTTTTTTTTATTTGGTTCAATAATTTATTTCGAAGAATTTAATTAACAAATGTAGATGGTAAGTATACAAATATCTTCCTTATACATTAATACGTATAAAGATTCTTTGAACCCCTTTTTAACCCCCGACGCAAAAAGAGGGGTGTCATAAGTTTGACGTGTCTGCGTGTCTCTGTATCTGTCTGTACGTGTGTCTGTGCAAAAAGCAATTCCTTACAGGTAACCTTTGGGAAACAACAATGAATATAGGAAATTATCTGCAGTTTTTGGTGTAAAAAGATCTGTTTTTAAATAAATCAGTTTAAATTTCATTTTTCAATAAAATAGTTACACACTACCACAGACACTCACGCATATACACACTATAC
Organism: Euplagia quadripunctaria; assembly: GCA_963859945.1. NCBI lineage: Eukaryota > Metazoa > Arthropoda > Insecta > Lepidoptera > Erebidae > Euplagia > Euplagia quadripunctaria. Next base: position 10,991,158 of record OY982587.1, on the reverse strand, counting down.
GCACTGCCAAACTTTCACAGCGCACTTGCACACAAGAACACACACCAAATTCTTATTTAATACTGTATACCTAATTCTGCTAAATTAGCTAATATGTATAATCTAGCATAAGTACCGTACCTACTTCTAGAAGGCTAACTATATTGTATATAGGGGAGTTTGGCTAGTTCTAGACTCTGCCTAGTTCGACTACGGAAGCTTAATTCATTGCTTACAAAAATCATAAAATAGCCTCTCAAATATGTATAACTGACACGTGAGTTAGTATAAAATAAATAAAAATAAAAAAATAATTAAGTTGAATATGCAATACAAAATTTCTGCAGAAAACAAATCAATACAAAAATTTCCTCACCCGCCCTAAGCGGGGATTAAACTAGTGTTACGCCGCACCTGATTTCGTTTGCACACAGGTTCGACCCTAGCTGTTGCAATGTAAGGGATTGATGTTGAATTATTTAGTTTCTTTTTTTTTAACAGCAAATATGTCTGTGGGGATTTCGTTTGAAGGATACTTGTTTAGAACATTATTTTTATGCAACTTGCGGTGGCAAATAATCACGATACACGTGATCGTAAACTGTTCTCACATTATCAGCGGTAGATATCGTTTGTTTGTTGCCAATCCTAGTAGTAGTAGTGGACTACCGCAGTCTATGGATAGATCACAAGTGCGTTGCGGACCTTTAAGGTGGAAATGGGGAGAGGGGGAGAGGGGGATTAGGGCTTCGGTATCCTCACTCACTAGGCGAAACACAATGCAAGCATTGATTCACTGCTGGTTTTCTGTGAGGCCGTGGTATCACTCGGGTCGAGCCGGCCCATGCGTGCCGAAGCATGGCTCTCCCACGATCCGCACTTACACTCCTATTCGCCATCAGAAACATCATCATAGGTTATCAGGATTGTTTTACTATGAGCTTCTGTAGGAAAGACCAGTGCCATAACCACAATTTGCTAATTATAATTTGTTTCCACTTAATAGAGGGCAAGCCTATTGCCGTCAACTGGGTACTTTGGGAATTAAAGATGTAAAAACCGGGGGTATATTGAAAGGCAAAAGTAGTTCAGAAGGGAAGGCAATGTAGTGTAATGTAGGGAGTGTAAGTGCCCTGGGTCGCATACCTGTAACGCAAACAGGCTGTTGCATGCCATTAGTCATCTAAATTATTTAATGCTAGCTACGACCCGCCGTTTAACCCACGTAAGTCCCAGTGCCGTGAGACTATTGGGAAAAAAAAAACCTTATGTGTTAATCCAGGTCTTCAGCTATCTACATACCAAGTTTCACCGCAATCGGTTCAGTAGTTTTTGCGTGAAAGAGTAACAAACATACATCCATACATCCTCACAAACATTCACGTTAAGCTCTTTCAAGGTAGTTTTTTTTTTACACAAATCCTGATTTTTGTTCTACCAAATTAATAAATGTGTGAAAATCGATAGAGGATAATATTGTTCTATCTCCATCACTAATCGTAAGGATAGTACCTAACTCATATTAAATACTAGCAGTGCCCCGCCGTTTCACCCACGTAAGTCCCGATCCCGTGGAAATATCGGGATAAAAAGTAGCCTATGCGTTAATTCAGGTCTCCAGTTATCTACATACCAAGTTTCATAGCAATCGGTTCAGTGGTTTTTTACGTGAAAGAGTTAACAAACATCCATCCATCCATCCATCCATCCATCCATCCATCCATCCAAACTTTCACATTTATAATATTAGTAGGATTGTAAAGTTGCAATAATTTACGTTTTTAATTTAATTCAGATTTCTGCCCACATGACGTCATGGCGATTGAGCAACATGGCGGTCTAGCGTTTTCACCAATTTACGCGCCGAAAATTTTAAATTGAAATGCATTTTAATACCACATATCGATACTTTTTTTTAAATCTGGTAGATTACTGTTGTCTTAGGATCAAATTAAAACATTTCAAAAAAGGGTGTTATAGTCTAGTCAAAGAGAATAAGCAATGTACTATAATCTCAAACGAAATGAAAAAAGTATTGATAATTGACGCTTATAATTTCTAACGTTAAATAAGATATTTGTAGGCTGTCCATGATATGAATGCCGCACGCGATAGTCCGTAATTCAATTTGCCGCGTGTGGCTGCTGACGAGCTTATTCACTGGGTGTATCCGGTTTAATCTAGTTTTGGTTGGTGAGAAGCTTTGTATGCCACAATCAGTGGTATTGTTGTAGAAAATACGATACTTACAGAATATTAATTGCGAGTCGGAAGTTGTAATGTTTTTGGTAGCTTTTAATAACCGGAACAAAAATTAAGTTTCACCATGGCCTAAGGTCATGGTAGTTAAACACAAATGTCTCTGTAATTTTCTTAATTTCTACAGGTATTATTATTACTTTTGTGTAGTAGAAATATATTAATTAGATGTAAGAAGGAAAATTAAAAATTATTTATCTATACCGATAGAGGTACGCCACCTGTCATCGTGACATTGAACATAAATGTATTTTTTTACTATTTTTGAGTTACAATTTTAAATGTTACCTACCTAAATGCAACAAAATTATTACACAAAATCTTCACTACACACATAAACCAACCATACATCGTAACACTTCGCTCGCTCTCAAGCCCCCGCGGGTACCCAAATTCTCACTTTAAAGCCCCATCGACTAGCTCTATAAAAATCAATCCATAACCTGAATCCTGATCAACGCAGGGATGAGGGGTAAGCACAGATGATCCATCAAACTATGTTAATATAGGGAACAATGGGCACAAGGGTGTGGTAGGGTGGCCACAGATAAAAATTTGAAAGGAGATGTAAGGAGTGTATACATTATACAAATAATAATATGATGAGGGATTTTTTGTTACGAAATTTTATTTGGGTGTATTACAAAATATGATCCTTGAAATTATTATTATTTTTTTTTTTTTTAAAAAAAGCAACTCCCGCATTAGGAATTACTCCTGTGTCGGGGGGGACTTTACAAACATAGAAACAACGGACACAAAGAACACCCCCAGACTCAGGTGGGAATCGAACCCACGACTTATAAGCATAGCGGTCAGGGTCACTAACCACTAGACCAAGAGGCCCGTCGTCATTAATAGGTAATAGTGCTTTAGATTCGTATATCAAGTTAATCAAACTGTAGTACAGTCTGTAACAAAAATCGGTTAAATACTCAATTGCTGCCAAATTACAAAAGATGACTTGTAGCGACAAAACAAGAGTACAAGACATTTTATAAGTAACATTTAAATATTAATATTTAAAAGTTATTTCTATTGACATTATTTCATGTCTTCATGATCATTGTTTATTGTACTGGTTATTTTAGTTTCCATTAAGCTTTTATTGTTCAACTCCCACGCAAAAAAATTCAGCCTGTGAAATACTTTATGATGTTCTTTGAAATATGAATAAAAATAAAAGATAAATAATTTTATTTTGCCTATATTAGAAGTAAGCATTGTCTTACATTATCGCTACGAAATTGGTTTGACTAACAATTATTATTACTAGGTATTGTGGGGTTAATATGGGACAGTCCGTTCACTCTATAGAAGACTTTAGTTAAACGCGCTAGTAATATCATTGCTGGTATGAGTTTTTATAGGCTAGGCTTTCCATCAGGCAATTGTGCTTGTTTGCCAACTTTATGGTATAATAAGAAAGTGATAGAACATGCATTGTTCAATCCACAGCATGTACCAAACTGACCCAATGCCTAATTGTTTACCATAAATTGTTCTCCCAAGACCAATCCGCAAAATCCCTTAATTGATGTGCACCCTTCGCTAAGCGCTATAATCCTATGATTTGCGTGTTATTAGTGGCACTCCACGACGCATCTACATCACTATGGACTCCATAGCCCCTATGGAGAAGGGACTTAAGTCATTATTTGTTGTTTTTATGGCAATTTTCAACACTTTATAGCTTTAGGTAAGCTTGTAATGGAATGTGACTTTAGTGCGGGTTTTAGACGGCTTTGGTTTTAAATTACGAAATAGGGTTTTTGGTTCTAAGTTATTTTGTTTATGTATTGATGTGTTGCATACCTATAGTAGCGTATCGAGATTATCTGGAAGGAATCTGTGTTTATTTGTAACCTTAAAAAATAAAGAGACAATTAATGTTAAATTATATTACTGTGATTAAAAGATATTTCTCTTACTGCAATTGTACTGTAATGCTAGATTCCTGTTCGTACATACATACATACGTTGTTACGTTGTTTCCGGAGGCTTCCTTCCAAGGGTATACCTGGGTCCCTTGCAATAGACCCACTTGTGACGAACGCTGTGTGGTTTTAGTAGGCTCGATACAACATACCACTTCAACGTTTGCCCCGGTGAAGTTATGACCCGTGGAGTTTTCCCATTAATAAATTTATCAAACCCATATCACTTATCGAGCCATATCACTTAGTACTTTATTATGTCACTACCCGAAATATTTAAGTTAAAATGGGCTATACCATTTAGCTTAATAAATAAATCAATAGCTTAATTAAAAACGTGACTATATTTTGACTCCAATATCACCATCTTTGTAGTAAGTACAGCATCAGAATGTTATTGAAAAGTAAAAAAAAGTTAAATTATTACAATGCAAATTCGCGCCATTATAGCTTTCAAAACCGTTGAAAAACAATCTCACTTGAATCCGTGTGTTTAAAACGTTCACAATCAGGAGCCGGCTCCATCCATCAGATCAGAGCACAAGCGATCGTCTCACGCTCCACGGAGCATGTAATCTGAGAGTGGAATTGTGATGCGGGTGGGGACCAACTCCGGTTCAAGGGTGAGCTGTTTTTAATGTCCATTGTGCACCTCTCAGATGGATTTGGAAAGAGTTTTAGTGACGTCAATGATAATCTTCTAGCTTAAGTAATATGAAAACAAGGTGTTGTTTTTTAGTTTTGCTAGATTTGTATATTTGTATTAAAATTATATTATATATGTAAAGTTTGTTTCAACGTTTCATCTCAAGGCTAGTCGTAGTAAAGGTCGACACCATCTACTTGTACCAGAACTAATTGACGTGTAAAACTGTCGGAAAAGATCTATTTACATAATAAAATTATTATCATAGTCATCGTGTATTCTGAATTTACACTAGAAGTATTTTGATGATTTTCATAGATATCTGTAAAAATGAAGTGATGACTGACAGAAAAATCATTGTTTTATGATAAGTAAAGGTAGATTAATAAATCATTTTCTTACCACTATAGTAGCATAGAAGTATAACTATTCACTGAATAGAAAGCCTTGATAGTAACCTTTATAAGTTTCAATGCCAGTGCCTACCACGTAACATCTAGTGTTACCGCGACAAGAGTAACTTTTTCCACAAACTATTAAAGTAGTTACTAAAATGACGCTTTTTTTAAGCGTTTCAAAATGCATCTCTTTCAAACTCTTAACTCGCAGTCACATAGTGTAATATACCAAGCATCTCGTCTGTAAGTAATATGACAGTTTCCGACAATACCCGACGTCGCCCGATCCCCTGAACTCGAGACCGCGGCAAACAATTCAATTATGTCCGCAAATGTATCGGAATGATTGTTCCCCTACACGTAAAGGTTAGCGCACATTGCACTTGACATTCTTCCTTATATGTCAGCAGTGTTTAAAGACTTGAATTACATATATAATGTTAGAGGGCTCATGGCCAATGACTTTCCGGCAATAGCCAGATCGAGTTATAGGTATGTGACCCTCATCTGCTGAAGCTATTGCTTACACTCTCCTCTCTCTCACTTCTACTTCTCAAAGTGCTAAATTAACGGTAATAAGCTTACCCCTGATTTGGCTGACTATTATTGACTGATATATGATGTGGACAAAATTATAGTTTGCAAAATGTAAGTGTTTCATTCGCCTCTGCCCACCCCTTCGGGAATACAGGTGTGAGTGTGTGTATGTATATTAATTATATATGATTTAGCTAGTCATAAACAGTGCAATTTTTATAGCACACGGTAGAAAAATAAGCGTGGTCAAACTCCCACAGATATGATTTCTAGCTTGCTAACCCCACTTTGACAGCAGCTAAGTATAATTACATATTCCACCTACGCGTTCGAAGGACCACACCAGGAAGATAAGTTTTTGTTGACAGGGTTTAGTTAACCTTCTCCGTCTATCGCAATATTTTAAGGATTGGTTTTATCCTAAACTGCGGACAGCATTATTTGGTGGCAAGCGCCAAGGGCATTGCACCTCAAATGTTTATAAACAAAAAATTGCCCCCATGTAACGACCAAATCAATGGCTTATGGAATAAAATGGTAAGTAAAATTCTTTTACTTCAGAATGTAATGCATTTCCCTTCTCAATTTTTAATTAATAATATAAGTCTGCCCTATAGCGTGTAATTTAAATATTATTTGCATTTTTTTGCCACCATTTGCGGCCCGCTCTAGTGTTTGCAAACCTTTATGTCCCTTTACTCACATTCGACTGAGCGGAATGGCGCACAGTTATTTGTAATTGCGTTCCTTACCGATTTGCTACACTATCCCCAACCACCAGAGTGAGAGGAGACATGCTATTGATGGTAGCAATTATTTTAATCAATTAAACCATTTAAAACAGGAGTTTAGAATTAATTTCGTGGATTGACATGGCGACGAATGCTTCACTTTAGGTTACAAATATTTCATTTCACTAATAATTCTAAAAGTATGTAATTATGTGAAAAATTTAACTATATAAGGTAAATAATAGTTTTTTTACTATAAAAATAATTATTTTGCTATTAGAACTAAAATCTTATTTTGAACTTTAAGTTTTGTTCCAAATTATTTAAATAAATGTGACTGGCTTGTTGGTCTAGTGGTTAGTGACCCTGACCGCTATGCTTATAGATCGTGGGTTCAATTCCCACCTTAGTCTGGGTGTTCTTTGTGCCCGTTGTTAGTATGTTTGTAAAGTAGTCATTAAAAAGAAAAAATAATAATAAATCGCATTACAGTCCTTTCTATCGCTGCGAAACAAACTTTTTATGCCTACTGTCTACTTTTAAAATAAATAAAAGAAATATTTTCTACTTTTTAGTTCGATTCATTATTAAAGCGTGTTGTTTTTACTAATAATAATTGGTCTAAATCCTACTATCCTACTAATATTATAAACGCGAAAGTTTGTAAGTATGGATGGATGAATGGATTTTTGTTACTCTTTCACGCCAAAACTACTGAACCGATTGCGATGAAACTTGATATGTAGTTAGCTGGAGACCGGGATTAACATATAGGCTACTTTTTATTCCGATATACCCACGGAATTGGGACTTACGCGGGTGAAACCTCGGGGGGCTGCTAGTAAAAGATAAATCTTACAGTAAACTGGGACAAACCTTTCACAGTCACAAACAGACAGTTCTTACACATTCAAATACATTCATTCATACGTAAACTAGTGTCACTACTCAATAATATATAATTTTAGTACAAATAAAATATTCTATCTGTATTGAGTTTCATTCAACAGCAGATAGATAAAGACTTTATTCCGTCTGGCAAACAAAATAGTACACCATTACTGAAGTACGTCGCAACCTCTAGATGTACTACTACAATAACTTACCAGTCTTGACCTGGTGTCGCAACGTCATTTTGCAGTCTTCCAACAGCTGTTTCAGAGGCAACGGCTCGTCGTGTATATCCAGATCCATAAGCTTCTGCATCTCCTCTGGCATCTTGAACTCCAAGATCTGTATTTAAAGAAGTAATTTAATTGTGGTCCCAATGGCCAAGTTGCATCACTGATGGTGTCACATATTATTATAGCCCGAATTACTTCTTGACGGAGGAATTTGTTAACGAGGAAAGTTTCAGTTTATCGACAAGAAATAAACTCTTTCCCATTTTATAATATTTGCATAGAAGTATAGATTGTGGAGTGCCAGGTGTTAAGTCCTTCAAACACAAATCGAGCATCCTCCGAACTAGGTGATCATGTCTGACGGACCAAAACGTAACGTTTAATGTCAGAAGCTTGTTTAAACATATACTTACCAGCGCGAGAACTTTTATTGCGTGATTAAGGATCAGTAGTTACTACGTAGTGCCGATAGTCATCGCTAGATGGCGGACATTCCCCGGACTCGAGTGCCGCCGGCGCGGAAAGCACCAAGCTAGCAGCTATTTTGTGTTACTTTATAGCAATGTAGTCTGAAGATGTGTGGTGATACCTTCTCGTTGCGGTCGTTGACGGCGTGCACGTAGTCCAGGAGTACGTCCACGACTCGCGCCAGGAATTCTCGCGTCTGCGCCTGAGAATCTTCACGGTACGGCAGGATCGCTGCAAATGAATGGATTATATAGAATTTGGGGTTTGTTTTAAAGTTTTTTTTTTTAGTTAGTTTTGTTTTACAATTTTATGACATCATTATATTCATTATATTCGTTTTTAATATTTATTTTAAGTCAGTTTAGTCAGACATTGCTTCTACCTATAAACAACTAGCGACCCGCCCCGGCTTCGCACGGATGCAATGTGGTGAACAATTACCATCATATTTCAACAAATGAACACAAAACAATATTAAACTATACGTATAAACCTTCCTCTTGAATTTCTCTATCTATCGATGAAAATCGCATTAAAATCCGTTGCGTAGTTTAAAGATCTAAGCGTACAGACGGAGGATAGCGACTTTATTTTATACTGCCAATAAGTGAACTAATTATAACATCCAATTTGCAGGTCAAATGTTAACTATGACTATCGCCCAGTGATCGGATTTCAACCATAATTCATTTTTGGTTTACTTGATTGGCCAGTATTACTTGAACTGTCATTGTATAAACTCACGTAGCATGACAGGTCGACGTATATACTTGACGCGTGTCAAGCTTGAGCATGATGAAGCCGTTTTCACGTAATTTCCTTAATTTGTTAAAAACATATTTTTTAATAATGTTAACTTTCTACACTAGGTCGAAATTTTCTTAAAAATGCGTACATTGAATTCTCTTCACAGTTTTTCTTGTTTTGTATGCGGTAGGTGGCAAATGAACAGACGTGTCACCTGATGGTAAATGACTACCGGCCGGCCTTTAAGAATGGAGTAGGGGAAGGGTTTGAGTAAGAAGGGAGGGGGTGTTAGGGCCTCCGGTAACCTCATTCACTCGTCGAAACACAACGTAAGCATTACTTCACGCCGGTTTTCATTGAGGCCCTGGTATCACTCTGATGGAACCGAGCCCATATGTGCTTGAATTAATATACAATATACTGTACAAACTAGACAATTAATTCATACAAATATGTATGTACAATGTTACAACTGAGCGGGAATCAAACCCGTGACCCTCGACATTGCACGTAAATGCTCTATCGCTTCCAACTTCCATAAAGTATCAAACCAAAATGTAAGTGACATACAAAATTATTACAAATGACTGTATGTTGTCACAACTATAAATATTTTCTGAAGACTCTCTCATTTCCTCCATAACCCTCACCGTGCCCAACAAAATTGCGTCATAACACACATCTGTGCGCAATAACCCTCCCTCCACTGCAAGGTCTAGAGGGCCACTGATTAAAAAGTCACTGCTTTTAATATCGCGCGCCCTCCGTTTAGGAATGTGTGGCTGTAGGGTGCCTACACATTCGACATTTTAAGGACAAATTAATCCTACTCACACTAACACACAGTATACGTTTCCGTTTCCGGTGACATAAGAATTAGTAACGCAAAAATTTTAAATAGTGGGCATAATTAGAAAGAAAGAAAGAAGGAAGTAAGAAAACATATTTTATTTCTGGAACATACAACAGCTTTTACATACAAAGTTTTATATCTAAAACAGACACTTTTTGACAACAATGATTCTGCTAACACTTTAAATAAAACATAATAAAAATTTGACACAAGTGGCAACACTGCGCCATTAACATTAACGTTGCCGTAGACAGGGAATGTTTCTTTCTGTCACGCACGACATGGCAACGTGACACTCATCACTCACGTGTCAAATGTATGACATGGCAACAGGTCATGTTAAACTTTTTATTTCGTAATGTATTGACTACATTGTTTTTAGTGGAAGATACGTCGTATTTCAGAAATTTGGATGGACACTTCAAGCTGAGATGAAAGAAAGAAAGAAAGAAATGGGCATAACCCATCCCAGTACTGATTTTCAGTGCCAATCTGTGCTAATTAGTTGGTCCCCTAGTATTATTATTTCACTTATGTGTTTGTGTGATCGTATGGCCCGTTTTTATAGCATTACTTTTCTTTTCTCTTATCACTACATATTATAAAACAAAGTCCCCCGCCGCGTCTGTCTGTCTGTCTGTTTGTTCACGATAAACTGAATAACTACTGAACGGATTTTCATGCAGTTTTCACAAATAGACAGAGTGATTCATGAGGAAGGTTTTAGTGTATAATTTGTACCCGTGCGAAGCCAGGACGGGTTGTATTCTTATATTTGCTTCATAGCTAAATTCTTGTAGCTGTCAACTGCCCAATACAGAAATTCATTGCATCGGTCCATCTAAGATTATCTGTAAGGAATGCGATAAGATCACCGTTTGTACCAATATTTGTTTGTCTTTTTAAATGTTGTATAATGTTTTTCATTGGTACAATAAAGAATATTGTATTGTATTATCGTATTGTACTTTAAAATCATTTATAACATGTTTTATTATTGTTTAGAAGGACAACCCCTGCACTAGGAATGATTCCTGTATCGCGGGGACTTAATAAATGTTCATACAATAGCCACAAATAATCGTGGGACAACAATTTGTGGATTACTCAAATTTTTGTTTCGTTTGGGTACCGGACCACCAACACTCGCCGCAGTGTAGAGGCGAGGCGACCACTTAAACTCCGTGCAGTCAAATAATCTCTCAAAATATATGCAAACGCTTCCTTGCTTATGCTTTAAATATATATAAAAATAAAAGTACTAGAAGAAATTTTTGCTTAAATTATACAATATTCGCATTATCATGATTTCGCCAAATTCGTGGCAGAAGTTATCAAAAAGACTTTAAACAAGTTCCTGCAGAAGTTGCAACTCACGCATGATACTGTTACAACCTGTGTACAGGTGGTACCTAGTAGGTACCCCAACTGTTACAACCTGTAACTATAGGGGTACCATGTGTGTGTAAAGTTTTTACCAGTTTAAAGGTAAAAAAAACCGGACAAGTGCGAGTCTGACTCGCACACCGAGGGTTCCGTAAACTTGTATGTAGATAGAACGTCCATCTCTGGTATCGATTCTCAAAAACTTTTGCCCGTCTTTTATGAAAAATAAACTTAACTTTGCGGTTGCGATGTACGACAAAGTTAACAATCCAACCGCAAAATTTAAGTTTGTAATCACAAAAACTATTTTTTTATATGATATAACAACAAATTAACGACTTTCGCAATATTTCCTTTATCTGTGCTATAAAAAATTGCTTCGTGCCAAATTTCAAGATTCTAGGTCGACTGGAAGTACTCTCTAGGTTTTGATTCCGAGTAGTTGCGAGTTTGAAAATATGCGGCTTAAATTGCTGTTTCTTTTGATTGCGTTGACATAGAAGTTTGATTTTGTTATAGCTTAAAGGTATTATATATATTTCAAAATTCACGGGAAGTACCCTGTAGGTTTTGATTCTCTTGCGAGTGTCGAAAATTTTGCGGAAATTTGCGGCATAAACGGCTGTATCTTTTGATTGCGTTAGCTTAGAAGTTTGATTTTTTCACAGCTCTAAGGGACAGTAGACTTGAGTATTTGATATAAATTCCAGCTTGATACCTCCACGCGTTCCTGAGAAAAAGGGTCGTGACAGACAGACAGACACTCGGATAGACGGACAACAAAGTGATCCTATAAGGGTTCCGTTTATTCCTTTCGAGGTACGGAACCCTAAAAAATAAATTAGAATGTAATCTGCGTCCCACAATATTGAACTAAAGAATGGCCACAGTAAGAAACACGTGCCACATTGTACACAGATGTGGCTGATTTATTTTTCGAACTACCGCCGAATTATGCAGCTCGACGATAATAATATTTACACTAAATACTTAATACGTAAGAAAGAGTTTCTATGTTTGTAAAGTCCCCCGCGACACAGGAGTAATTCCTAATGCGGGAATTTTCTTTTAAAATAAAAAAAGAAAAAAAAAATTAAGAAACAAACCCCAATAAAACTATATATGTGCGTAAGATCTAATGATAGTCTCTAATAAATATTTCAGCCTTATCGAACGACTTATAGTCACATAAGAAAAATAGTAAAATAACATAATACTATGGCGATACATAAGTTTTGTTGTATTTTTTTAAATTTCTTTTCATCCATCCTCAGAGACAGACAAGTTTCCCTCAGTTTACTACTCAATTCAACAAAACATTTTTGTTTACGCGTTTGATGTTATACAAAACAATTACACGAATGTCAAAACGATAAAAGCCCGCCATTTTAATTTGGAAAATTAATTTAAAAATCGAACAAACGATTCTTTGTCTCCAAGTTTTTTTTTTATTACTTAGATTTTATGGATATGACTTCAAATCACAATATTATGATATTTAGTTTGCATACGACAAAACTTATGTAATGGCCTACGTATTTGTGTTCAAAGCTCGTCAAGACTTCTATTCAACCCGTGAGTGTCATTTTGTATTTTATTAAAATTGATTTTAAACTATGGTACGAAATACCACACTAATTTAAAATCTCAATTTTATTCGAACTCTCAAATGATAAGATGGGCTGTGTGCACATTTCCATGTTGGTAGGTACACATCTGGTATTGTTGTGTATTCTATTGTGCGATGATCAGACAGGCGATTGTTTACGTGAAGGATTGCTTGCCCTTTGAGTTTGATGGGAGATTAAAACGAGGGATTTCCGCTCCAGGAAAGTTGGAGAAATAATTTTCATGCTTTTGTTTTATTAACAAAGAATTGCGTATCCGGCTCTTGAATAGACAAAACAGAATTTTTTACATAAATTAAAAGAAATATTTGTAGGTCTACTAGTAACGTTCTTTACACGTTACTGGCATTCTGGTTAACCCGGGAGGGAGGGGGGGGGGGGGTAACAAGTTTAATGGTCCGGTGATGGGTCATATCATCGGTAGTGAACTAGGTTGGGCTACAACCAATAACCAGTCAATAATGCAAGTTACATGCATTGGACTGGTTGTTGGTCCGATACCTTGGCCTTTGGGCTACTGCTACTTGAATTATTATTACTAAAACCTCATTTCCGTATAGAAGTTTTTCCATTCGACAAAGAAAATATTAATAAAAAACGAATACACATCCTTAGATATTTTTTTTTTTGTAAAAAATACATCATAATAGAAACACCCAGACCAATGCAAATAACCATACTCCAAAAATATATTTGCATTGATTAAACGAGAATCAAACCTGCGACTTTCGTCAGCGCAGTTGAATGCACTACCGCTGCATTATATAACTTGTCATCACATCTAAGTTAGCTGAGTAATATCAATTACAACTCCTAAAAATGACTGGAAAAATAATTCAACAAATACTTAAACAGATACAAGTCTAATTAGAATAAGTTGTGCACAACTCCGCAGCCGCTAATTCCCATCGCCCTACATCGAAAATCACTTATGAGTTTAACCAAGTACTGATCTATCCCCAGCATCACGCATTGTTGAGATTATCTGTACATGTCAAACACACCCGACACCACCCTCCCAGATGACGTAGAGATGGAAAATCTGTTGATCTGTGTTATTTATTAGCACGGGTGGCCAGACAGACAAACTAAATTAATAATTATTCGTGTAAAATAGTAATATTTTAGACTGTTATAACTAAAGCTTTTTTCTCACGAGGCTATTTGAACACCACGCAGTGACAATTTCGTCAAAAATACATTTGAATTAGATACAAAGTTATTGAGACACTTCTATAATTCCACAAATGTCCAGTAGTCTCATACTTCACATAAACTGGTAAAAAAAAATCTAGATTATCATTTTCTACTACGAACACTGCATGTCATGGAGATTTATCTTCAAGCTCCTTACTTAACAGTGACAGCAGAGGCCCTTTAACTCTACCACTCTAGCCCCTTAATATTTTAACATTACAATCTATTAAGAACCACTTATGTCAGTTTCAGCTAAAACTTGTCCCCCAACGACTATAAAGCAATATCAACTTACTAACTACAAAAATAAAGTCCAGTTTTACTTTGCTCGAGTATAAATTCCAACTACCCTCTTTACATTACTGAGGTATTCAACCTTATTTCCATTCAATAAAGTCTATTTTAGCTTTCTTGTCTTAATACCCACGATTTAAGTACCCTCACAGTATTTGCGAAGCATTACATCGCATTCCAGATGCTATATTTTGTCAAAGATACATCGGTTTTTTTGTTGAACGATTTGAACCGTATGCCGTTGTAATACGAGTTAAGAAAAATTTAAGAGTGTGATGAGGGTGTGATGTGACGTCATAAGCCGATTGTTACTGACTGTGCTTTTAGATGGAGCGAAGTGTAAATATGAGTAGTTTGTAGAGTTGTAAGCTTGAGTGTCTGTTCGTAACAGTTTTTGAAGTACATCTGGCAACCCTACCTTCTTTACTAGTGGAGTGTGGCAACCCTAACCCTACTTTCCAGAAGGTAAAGAACACTACGGTACTATTGCTATTTAATCGCAAATCTTCTATTCTGCTACTTCTATATTTGTCACAACTTGTATGGCGCGGTGGTAATGCATTTGACCACTACGTCAGAGGTCGCAGGTGCGATTCCCACTCATTGAAAATATTTTTATAAATTAATTGTCCATTTGCATTGATCTCCATGTTTCTACTTATAATCTGAATTTATTTACAAAAAAATATTAATTATGTTTATCTGTGTTTCAAAAACCACAATACAAATTTTGCTTTGTTGAGTCTAGATAGGGTTGTGTAATATATTTAAAAAAAATCATTTGGTTAACGCATTTTCTCTGCTTCTTCTATTCTAATCTATCCTACTCCCTTTCCAGCCATATCCTTTCTACCACAGTCCATCCATCTTCTACCCTGGTCATCTATACTCTTGTCCCCGTCAACTTCCATACATAAAACTCTCTTCAATTCATTTTGTTTATACACATCACATGTCCTGGAATATTATTATTATCGCACCTCTTACCGTAAAAGATTCACTTTCAGCTTTAAAACTCGAAGTACAAAAATACTCAATCCAAAGCAGTGAGATAATACTGCCCTCTGTATCATTTCAATTAGTAGGAGGGTCTGCGAGGGGGGCCGGAGCAGTAAATACCCATAGATGAGACAAGTTGATCCGCGGCCGGAGTGCGTAATGATGGAGAATTATATGTAAGCCCTTATTTGTGAGGAGCCACTGAATTTGAGCCAAGAGAGGCAAAAAGTGTGGAGGATTATTTTTGTTTTTTTTTCATAAATGTACGGTAGGGAATATAAATATCTCTCTATCTGAACTAGTGGCTGCTTGGAGGGGAGTTTGGACTTAGGAGCGAGCGGTGCGGCAGTCATGACGGTTTCGGTAGGCCGAGTGGTGTCCAGGCGAGGTCACCTAATCCAGATATCAATGATTAACTGTCAGTCTGGCAGGGCTGGACGTAGACCAATCCTATTCGACGTTAACCAACGGCCTAATGATTGAATAAATGTATTGTTAGATTGGGAGATACGACAAAATTCATAGAAAGTGATTTATCTGTTACGAAATAACAAACTATTACATACTATGTTTTGGTTTGTCCTCACCGAGGCTAAAAGCAAGGTGATACCACGGACTCGTACCGTCTAAAACCACACGATCTACCAATCCGGAGTCTCATCGATGGGGCTTCAGCTATAACCTAGAAAGGACATCCCTATGAAACCCGGCAGACTTGGTGGAGTATGAGGGGTCAAATATCAAGGGAGTTCGTTGCTGTAGAAGAAGCTGGTCTTAACGGTGGGCCGGTCGAATTCACCGTCAACTTCGATTACAGTCGCTCAGAAAGAATCAAACTAGTCTGATTATAATTACTAAAAGACTTACACATAATAGTTATAGAGGAATAATGTTTGGTACACGATTTTTTATGGAAAATAATCAAAGTCAATTTCCATACTTATCATCCTTCTCGCACAAAATAAACAGAAGGAAAAAAATATTCTATTTCCTTCTAAATCCCTTAAAGCCAATAGTCTATCAATTGTAACCAAAATGCGAGGGCCATTCCACCTGACGTCTGTATGGGGTTTTAATATCAGAATATTTATATAGATGGCGCGACAGTCGTTATTAATGGCCGGCTTTAAATGACAGCTCGAATATTTGTAAGTTAAATTTTATGAGGATGATTTGTTTGGCTATAGTAGTAGCAATAAACTGTGATTTTGAGTTTGTGTGTTTAAATTATGATTTTTGCTAGTTTATAAGTTTCAAAAGTGTGATTATATTTGGTTTTTTTTTTAATAGACAACTCCTGCAGAAGGTAAGATCGCTGTGTCGCGGGCAACTTTACCAAAATTCAAACGCCGAACACAAAGAACACACAGAGTCGGGACAACTATTTGTGAATCGGATACCGGTTCCTACAATTACTGGCACTACCAATGGTGTCCTTTACCCGTTGCCAAGCCTATCTTCAACTCTCATTGAGTTTTAATGACCCTATTCTTGTAGAAAAAAAAATCCATTATAATAACGTTGTCAGGTAGTAGTTTTCTCTTGGGAGACGGTACTGTATAAGTCAGGTGGCACAAATCGAACAATTTCCTGTGCCCGACCCTTTCATGCATACTGGAGATATCACGCGTGTTGGTGACTCTGCAAAATCCCTTAGGGAGTTAGATTGTTAAACTTTAATCGTAACTAATATTAAATACCAATGTGGGTTTGTTTGTTTTTACGCTTCCACGCGTTAACTACTTAACCAATCAATATGGAAACGTTGTGAAGGGTACAGAAAAACCATAGGGTAGCTTGATGTGGGAGAGCCATGCTTTGGCACGTATGGGCCGGCTCGACCGGGGTGATACCACTGCCTCACAGAAAACCGACAGTGAAGCAATGCTTGCATTGCTATTCGCCGAGTGAGTGAGGTCATCGGGGGCCCTAACCCTTCCTTCTCCCCCTCTTCGCCCCCTACCCGCACTCTCCCTCTTCCCCCCTTCCCCTACTCCTGCCTTAAAGACCGGCAACGCACTTGTGACTCTTGAGTTACAGGTGCCCATGGGCGGCGGCAGTCGCTTACGATGGTAAGGTTACCCGTCTGCTCGTTTGCCTCTAGTATCCCAAAAAAAAAATACCCAGAAGAAAGTACTGTTCAAAAAGAAATTCTCAAAACCTACATTAAAGCGACTGAAACCAAGCATTGAATAATTATAACGTGGAGTGCCAGCATTAAACAAGCCTGATGGTCTAGCGGGTTCGATTCCCATCCAGGGCAATTAATAATGTGATGAGCACGATCATTTCTTCTATGCCTGTGTGTAGTTTATCTATAACATGTATGTATTTAATAATATATAAGCATGTATATCAGCAGTCTGGCTACCATAGTACAGGCTCTGCCTAGTTTGGGATCAGACGGCCGTGTGTGAGGTTTCACAAGTTATTATTATTATTTAATTAGCTTAACATGTTACAAACAAACGACTTCATAATCCTTCTCTAACAATTAGTCTTGCAATTGCGTACGCAAGAGAGAATTTCATAACATTATTCAAGACATGAATGCATTGAGGTCCCGTTCTTTTCATTACTATACAAATATCTCAGACCAGAAGCAAAATATTTGACTTACAAAAATGGCACGCAACAATTCATCGTTTTCATTTTAACCCTCGCATCGTTGGCGTTTGCTTTGAGCTAGGGTTGTCAACTGCATCAATATCTGACCCTGCCTTATAGCCATCAAAGAGCCTGATCGTTGTGGGGCCGTTAATGGTGGCATAATGCGCTTCCCGATAAAAACAAGGACATTTTGACATAATAATGCAATCATAATTTAAAAGTATTTTTACGGCCACACACGACTCAAAATGGAATGGTGACACCCTCTTGGTGTTGCAAGCCTTAATTGAACACAGTAACCAGACACTGAGCTGCTTTTTCATTTTAGTGGTATAAAATTGTTTTCGTAATCACCATATTAGCACTTATAATGTAAAGGCCTGCTATGTAAGAAATCATTCTTTTTTACTAATATGTTTATAAGTTGTTTGTGTTTGACAACCCTAGTTTCTGGCCTAACCCTTATCGTAGCAGGGTATGTTCGTCCCGTCGGCATCCCAAGAATGTTCATCTCCCCTCCGATTAGTCGAAATATTGTTCATCACAGTGCATCCTGCGAGCGCAGCTGCAAATTGTAACCAATGTCAGGAATTTAATTAAAAATCCCTTTTCAACTTATGTTTTGGTAATAAATTGAGGGTAGTTTGGTTGTTTAAGCTCTATGACTTTAGTTTGTTTGCAAAAATATTTGGAACACATGCATTTTTTAAATAGTTTTTTGATGTACTAGGTATGCCCCGCGATTTCAGATACGGTTCTGCAGAATGTTTCTATTGCTTTTCCATGAGATTTAGCCGGTTGCTTTTATTTTGTTTATCAAATTCACTGTTAATAAGGAAAACCGGATGAGTGCCAGTCTGTCGTGTGCACCGAGGGTTCCGTAAGAAAACAAACTTGTATGTAGATAGAGTAAGGCCATCTCGGGAATCAATTTATCAAGATTTTTGCCCGATTTTTTCGACAGACACTTTGTAATTCTAAAAATACTCGCACTAAAAACACAATACATCGATTTACGACAAAGTCAACTTTACAACCGCAAAATATAACTTTTAAACTTTCGCGTTCCGTGATATAATTATGCATTTATACGGGAATTGTCATCAAACGTCAGGCAATTCAGAGGTATGTAATACCTTTTCGTGATTGCGTTAATTCCCCTATAATTATGCAAAAAATAAGTTTGTAATTTCAAAAACTACTTTTTTTGTCCATCGCAAATAACATTATACATAAGATATATGGAATCAATGCAAAATTTTCAGTCAACCTAAGATATTCTTATTGTTTTTATTTGTCAAGAAATTTTGTTTCTCACTAAAATTAAACATATACCTATATTAAAAAATATTAAAACAATAATTAGTTATTTCCAAAAACTTGTATAACACTGTAAGGCAATGTCCATGGGCCCCACACTAGGTGAGCCAGTTCTGTGGGTACCTAGACGATTACAAACATCGATTTCATTGCTGAGTCGACAATTAGCTTATAAAATAAGCTAATTGTTTAACAAATTTGAAACTAAAAAAAAAAAACGAAAAAAATAAGGGCCTTGATGCGTCTATGGTCCTAGGTGCACCTTGGAGAAGTCTTCTAGCCAAAGATGGTCCATAGACGGCGTTAGAGCGTGGAATTATCGGAGGTGGAGGTGTTTGTTTTAAATGAGACTGCACCTTCGTTGATACTGTGCGTGCAGCGGGTACTCGATAGGAACAAACTCAAAAAAACCATGTTTAGGTAATCTACTAATTGATGTACTACGTGGGTCGACGTTCGGTGATACCGGACGAGTGGGGCAAGCGAACAGGTGTCGAGCCAGCGATTGATGCATACAAAGACGTCATTGCACTCAGTCGGTGGTGGCCCTCAATGTATGATCGCAAACAATATGATAAGTTAACCATATTTTTTAAAGTATATATTCATTGCACCGCCATCTACATCTACCCGGAAGTGTCACAGTTTCACAGATGATCTACCCCTGTAGCCATATTTGGGGCGCGTGCGTCATTTCCGGCACCGGAACTGACAGCCTCTCCCGGATGAGGCTGATAAGAGACGCGTGCGTTAAGTGTTAATCAGTATGATGTTAAATAAAGGGACTGTTGATGAGGTCCTTAAAATATATGTTTACTAGCTGGTGCTCGTGACTTCACCTGCGTAGAGAGAGAGAGAGAAAGAGAGAGAGAGAGAGAGAGAGAGAGAGAGTTGTAAAACTCCAGTCGTGTGTCGGAGCAACACACACACACTCTTTTTTTCACGAAGCTTTCATCACAGTGGCATTTTTGTATTTGCCACTTTGCATTTGCAAGAAGAGATGCAATGTAATCCTTTCATTATTAGACCTTTCATTAGTACAATTTATCTTTTATCATTCGTTAATTAGTTTTTGGTTTGTTAATTTTAAAGAAAGTTTAATTTAATGTTAATTTCATTTGAAAAAACTGTCAGTCGTAGAAGTGCACGTCAGAAGTGAAAAATATCCTTATACGGACAGGTTAGGAGTGTAAATAATAGCATCTGGGACTCGAACTAGCTGCTGCCGGGCAGTCCGAGCCCTCTAACATTTGACTCACTGCTCTTACAGCGCGATAATTAATCTTCTCACTCTCTCACAACGTGTAAAGTGACGTCATTCTTCAACAATTAATTACATTTTAAAGTTAAAACCCTTGTCAGGAGCGGACCACGTTATATGGGGTTAATTAATGACTATGGGGAATTATTTCGTGCACTCAGATTGCTGAAATGGTTCCTGTTGTGTTGTGAAAATCAATAAATTATTCCTTTCTAGCTTGTGGCCGATATACACTTACTCTACGCCCTTTTCTGTAACCCTAACAACGTATGCAAATGTCATGGGTTGAGTAGTTAAGGTGTGATAGTGTAACAAACAAATAAACATAAAAAACACACATTCTCATTTTTTTTTATGTGATAGGGGCAAACGAGCAGACGGGTTACCTGATGGTAAGTAACTACTGCTGCCCATGGGCTACAACTCAAGAGTCACAAGTGCGTTGCCGGCCTTTCAGGTGGGAGTAAAGGAAGGGGGGAAGAGGAAGAGTGAAGGGAGGGGGAGAAGAGGGGAAGAGGAGGAGAGGGGGGTAAGGACCTTCGTTTACCTCACTCATCCAGCGAAAAACAATGCAAGCATTGCTTCACTGCCGGTTTTCCGTGAGGCCGTGGTATCACTCCGGTCGAGCACGCCCATACGTGCCGAATCGTGGCCCTCCCACAGTTAAATTACCTAATCTCACTTGTACCTAATAATAGTCAGTATAGAGATGAATGGATGTTAAAATTAACGAGTTTAATGTTTTAACTTGAAGTACAATTATTTTTTATTATTTAAAAACATCTAATCGTAAAATAAAGTATTGTATTATAAACCATTTTTTTTTAATGTGGCAACTCCCGCGGGTCATCAAGTTACCTGGGCTGGCGGTGAAGTGGTACGTCGGAATCGAACCGACTAAAACCACCGGTGTTCCGACACAAATGGGTCTATTGTAAGGGACTCGGGTATACCCTAGGGAGGGAGTCCCCGAGGACCCCGGCAGACTTTGGCCGCCTCTTAAAGGCAGCCACACCAAAACGTGCAGGGGACCTCGGCCCCCTTCCATCAGAGGCGCGCGCGGAGCAAATCCAGCCACCTTCTCAGGCCATTAAATGTAAACCTGTAATATTCCCCCAAACCTTTAAAGATGTTCAGTCGTGTCACCAAACAAGTTATCCGTTATAATAGTAGTATATTATTTTTTACCTTTCACTTTTCAAGCATTTCATTAAATAAAATGGGAATTGAGATTTCTGTATTATAGGTTGTTTTTTGTTTTGCACCATAGTTCATCGAAACAATCCCGACGTTTGAATTAGCATGCTTTTGTTTTCCAATGCCAACCACAGTTTATTAGTTAAAGAAATAAATTCTTTAAACAAAATTTAAGATTATAACCTACTAGCAGCGCCCCGCGGTTTCTCCCGCGTAAGTCCCGATCCCGTGGGAATATCGGGATAAAAAGTAGCCTATGTGTTAATCCAGGTCTCCAATTATTTACATACCAAGTTTCATAGGAATCGGTTCAGTAGTTTTTGCGTGAAAGAGTAACAAACATACACACACACACTCACAAACTTTCGCCTGTATAATATTAGTGTGATATAAAACCTATCTATACAAAAAAGGATCTTTGATCCTGAATCTTACTAATATTATAAAGCGGAAGTTTGTAACGATGCAGCGATGGATGGATGAATATTTGTTACTCTTTCACGCAACAACGGCTGAACGAATCTGGATGAAATTTGGCACAGAGATAGATTATACTCTGGAATAGTATAGAATAGGAATAGTAGGATAGATTACACCAAAATGTCCACACAAACGAACTCGCGGGCAACAGTAAGTTTAATATCATAAGTTGTTCATTGAATAAATAATTTTGTCATTTTATTTCGAGTATAGTTTTACATTTCCAACATCGAGATATTACGCTAGTAATAATAACTCAGTGATTCCCAATGAAAAAACAACACAAATATTGAAAATGAAACAAGGTATATCTTAGTTAACTTCCAAATAACTTTACTTGGAGATTGAAAAACAAGTTCTAAGGGATTCGAATCGTTCGTATCGTGGACTTGTTGATCAATTTCTAAGTAAAGTTAAGTAAATCGCATTTTTAAATCGTAGTAAAAGGAATGAAAAAGATATAGAGAGAACAATTAACTATTAAAAAGTTTTTATAAGTTAATTGTTATCGTTTTTGTAGTCGGTTAAAAAAAAGGAGTAGCGTTAATTTTGCGTAGCCATGTCGCTACGCCGTAGCAAAGCTACACAGTCTACTTCGTAGACCCATAACGTACATAAATTAGTTTGCGGTCATCATTGATATACGTCAGCAATGACGTCTTTAGATTTAAAATATAAAAAAAATCTCAAGTGGCGATCACAGCAAGCGATGACTACAACAAAGCGGCAGTTTTTTATATATCACCTAGGTGGCAAACAAGCATGCGACCCGCCTGATGGTAAACGGTTACCATAGCTTATGGACGCTTGCAACTCCAGAGGACTCGCTTGCGCGCTGTCAGCCCTTCTAAAACCAATAAATACACTCCTTTGTTAAAGTACCCCCCTACTGTAGTTCCTCGGGGAAAACCTCTGCTGGGACCTCATTCCACAATTCCTCTAGAACCGTACCGTGTGCGAAAATTTAGGTTCTAAGGTCTGAGAAGGAACACCGTGCTGGCGGCGAGCGGTGCGGTGTTAGAATGCGGCCGTGGGCATCTTTCTTGTCAGAGTTCAATCCGGCCAGACAGAACTCATTATACAATCCTCCCAAAAATATTACACCACACGTACTAGTTAGGTACTAATTGTCAGCTGGCTCGAATGCCAGTTAGGTGACTCCAATTCAAGCAGAAATCTATTGTGCCTAAGTGTTACGAGTATTGACGGTAGATAATATGTGCAGCTGTTGATCGTTGGCTCTTGGTAAAATAGCTATGCTTCTCGTTTGTCTATCATAATTAAATATGTTTTGAAAACCCAGGATTAAGAAGTACTTTCTCCGCGAGTCCCAGATACAAGGCCAGACAAAGTTGTAACATTCTTCAATAATATCTATTATACAAGCCGTTATGAACCAAAACATTGATGACGTACGTTCATGTTACATAGCTAACAAAATATCTACATTTGACTGGCCTGTTGGTCTAGTGGTTAGTGACCCTGACTGCTAAGCCAGAGGTCGTGGGTTCGATTCCCATCCAAGACAAATAATTGTGTGTTGAGCATGATCATTTGTTCTCTGCCCGGCTGTCATTTTTCTAAAATATGTTTTTTGTTTATTGGATAGGGAGCAAACGAGCAGATGGGTTACCTGATGGTAAGTGGCTACCGCCGGCCATGGGCACCTGTAACTCAAGAGTCACAAGTGTGTTGCTAGCCTTTAAGGTGAGAGTAGGGGAAGGGGGGAAGAGGGAGAGTGCGGGAGGGGGAGAAGAGGGGTAAAGGGATGTATTTAGTAATATATAAGTATATTTACTACCAGTCTGGTTACCACAGTACAGGCACTGCCTAGTTTGGGATCAGACGGCCGTGTGTGGTGTCTCAAGTTATTATTATTATTATAATTTAAATGTAATTAAATGAACACACAAACCCCTTACTACTCCGCTTCTGACACTTTTAGTTCATGTTCAACCCCTAGTTGGGAATTGTCGACATTTCACAGTTAATATGCCTATTACAAATTAATTATTACTTGTTCTTTTTATACCACGGCAGTGTCAAACAAGCGCATGGCCCGCCGAATGGTAAGCTGTTGCTGTAGCTTGTGGACGCTTGAGACAAAAACTTCCAACACAACATGGTAAGAAAACGGGTGGTTCGGCTCCCTTTGATATGGTTGACGTGGACGATGGCCATCTCCGAACTGCTATTACTTACATGTAGTAATAATTTATGCGACTGTTTACATTTTAAAACAATACGTTACATTATCCTCACATTCCATTTGCGCTTATAAGAAATGTAACCAGAGACTCGTAAAACACATGTTGAAAAAGAGTGTCCTTGGAGTTTCTTGCCTGTTCTTCTCCACAGGATCTGCGTATTGGAACAGGCAACTAGTTTCACGACTGACTTAGTCTGACTGACTACTACTCCTGACAATTCAAAAATACCTATAACGGGTTCAATTGAAATAAATGATTTTTGATTTTTGAAAAAAGAAAGAAAGAAAGAAGGCCAAAATCCTCTCATACTGAGAAGAGGCTCACGTCTAGCAGCAGCAGTAATATACTCTAGGTACTCACAGTCATAGTAGAGGTTGCCGACGGTGGAAGTCAGCTTGGGAGTGCCTTGTCCTGATAGTGACGCCATTCTCTCTCCCTGCACATGCAAACACACTCATTTAGCATTTAGCATAACACCACAAAAAATAAAAAGAGTATTTTTTTAATGTGCTAAAAAAACACAAAGCAGTATTTTTAATAAAATATGTATTTAGAAAGCATTTCTTTGTGGGTGGGAGTTGAAAAAAAATTGTTATTTTGCTGTTACTCGCCTGGTTTGCCATTTAATGAATGAGGTGCATCGAGAACGCGAGAAACTTTAACCGTCGTCAGAAAAACAAGATTTTTTTGTAAGTTAAACGTTTTTATTAAAAAAGAAACATAATAATGTTGCAGATAACATCATCTAGTTTAGTACATACTAAAAGATAAAAAATAATTCGGAAATATAATCTAAGGGCGTAGCGTACAATAAATATTTATTCAGATTAACCTATTATGTTTCTTTTTAATAAAACCGTTTCAAGTTTTTAGTGGTCATTTTGTTACTTAATATATTAATTGTTTTCATGGTGTTCTGTATTCTCCATATTGAGGGGTTGTAAAAAAATATTAATTTTGTGGTGGCGGCCATCTTGGATTGGCAATGATACTGAATACACATAATTGTATTGTCATTAGAACTAAAGGTGTGTTCCAAATTTCAGGCCAATCAACAAGAAGGGGGTAACATTTCAAGGACTAAATTTGACCCAAAAACCATTTAGGGCAAGCTAAATAAACCGGTTTAAAATAAGGTATTTGTAAAATCTACTTGAGAGGTTTAATAATTATAAAGTAAACTATGCATAAGGTACGGTACGGTAATAAAATATCTTTAAAAGTTTCGTTAATATTGCTGTAGCAATTATATTTTGAAGTTGCAAATCAATAGTCTTTACTGTCGTGTATAGTAATAAATCACTATCAGTATAACTCTTATTTTGTAACGCTTAACATGAAAAAGTGATTTTATTAGTTTTATACATTGGTATAGAAAGCTACTGAAGTCCGCAGCCTTAAAATACTCCTTGTGAAGTGCGGGAGGGAATGTCTTTTTGACACTGTTTTGTAGACAGTTTTGTCCTATATATGAGTTGTATAGAATACCCTATTAATAAACTAAAACCCTATATATTGTGGTGCCTTTGTGGTATTATTTATTACTGGCTGGTGACAAGCTGTACTGAAGTATATAGAACTATTTTAAAATTATATAACATATAGAATAGGTTGAAGTCTGATGCGACCGACCGAGGTCAGAACGGTTCGCCAAAGAATAATTTATAAATGTGATCAAGATACTAATTATATCCTATTATCAATGTTGAGTGCGATTACCCTGAGAATTGATTATAACCTTACGAGCTAGTGAGTGTTTCAATTATTCTCCTCTCACAAGTTACCCTAAAGTCCTGGTTCCTCAGCTACGTTACCCCGGTCACAGCAATATTTTTAGGAAAATGTATATAAAATTAATTTTAATTTATGGGCGTTACTCTTTAGTAGTATTATGTAGGCGTATTAAAGTTGTCCACTTGCGTACGACCCTTGTGGTACTCTACCGCTTACGTTCAAATATCTTATTTAAAATACATAAAAGTATCTAGTAAGGCACGTCTAGATTAAAATAAATAGTTTTAAAGCACGTTACATAAAAGGTTATTTGCATAAATAATAAATTTATGTAATTCTTAAATTTACAAAAGTATTCTTAATGTTCAACATAATTTTATGCTTAGATTCGATAAAATGGCGTCGTATAAAATTAACTTATTTTTATAAAAATATGAAATTCCGAAATAATAAAATTATGCAGCCATGCACTACAAACTACGCTAAAGTCAAGCAATATAAAAAGGGACTTCAGCATTCATTATAGAACAAAGAGGATGAATCCAATATGGCGGATCAAACAAGATGGCGGCTAATATGATTATTTGAACGAACCAACTGTATATGTTCAGCTATTTGCTTGCAGTAGGAAAAAAAGCCGTCCAAACTCAGCTTTGACATTACTAGAAACTTCTAGAAAGTTCTGTGAACAGAAAGAAAGAGAACGTTAATGATACTGAAATGACAGGGCGCCATCTTTAAACAACATATTTCTCTGTCCATAGATATTGTCTTAAAAATCGCTTTAGGGTAAGTTTCAAAGTGATTTAAAATAAAAACAGATTAATTCTTGATGTTGAGTTTAAAATTTATAAAAAGATAATGTAATGAAAGATGTGATTAAAAATAAACACAAATCTATATCTACTCTATGAACAAATGGAGAATATATTTTTTTTAATTTGGAATACGCACCTTAGGCCGCAGCTGTGTTACACTACTTATAACAAATATTTTTCGTCGAAAAACAAATTAAAATATGTCGTTGAGAAAAAATATAGCCGAAATCTGGGCTAGGATTTATCATAAATGAAGACTTTTTGACAATTATGTTTTAATATTGGAATAATTTCAACTAACGCTGTTGTTCAGTCAAGAGCTTAGGCAGACTGAACTGAGGTTTTCAGTGACTAAGATTTCTGGGCTTCACGCATGCGTGGTGAAAAGGTCGTGGGGGGTGACATTTAGGTTGTGAGGGGATGAGGATGCTGGTCAATAATGGGAACCAGGTCATTGGTGGGCGTCGCCTCTGTAGTGATTTTGGGAGATCGGTAATTATTCGGTTGGCAGAATAGGTTTTCATTGTGATTGATAAATTTGAAATTGGTATGTCTAAAACAAAAGGATTGTAACAGGCTTGTCAGATTGTATAATTGGATACAAAAATTCTAAAATTTGGTTATCTTATGTATCCTGATTGTACACTACTGGTGTTTATACCGTCAAACCTTTTAATATTGATTTTAAAATACCTTTTGACAGACCTGTTGACCTAGTGGTTAGTGACCCTGACTGCTATGCCATAGGTCGTGCGTTCGATTCCCACCCGAGTCTGGGTGTTCTTTGTGTCAGTTGTTTGTATGTTTGTAAAGTCCCCCGCGACACAGGAGTAGTTCTTAATGTGGGAGTTGTCTTTTTAAATGCCTAATGCCTAAATGCCTACCTTTTATTTAGTATCCAAGAGGGTGTACTGTGACAGCGCAATACTAATATTATGTCGTATAAAATAACTGGCAGCCTTCAGTTGTAAATGGGCGCACTTGTAAAATAATTATAACTAGCAACCCGCCCCGGCTTCGCACGGGTAGCAGAGACATCTTCAACAATCATCATCATATTTCAACCAATTTACACAAAACGTTAACAAATTATACACCCAAACCTTCCTCATGAATTACTCTGTCTATTAGTGAACACCGCATGAAAATCCGTTCAGTAGTTTTTCAGTTTATCGCGAACAGGCAGACAGATAGACGTGGCGGGGGACTTTGTTTTATAATATGTAGTGATGAAAAAAAGTTACCTTTAATTTGATGAGAAAGGAGTTTACTTTCACGGATTCACGAGAAAATGTTCCGAAATCTTTTTGATATTCTAGTAGGTACATCTTTTCAGAAATCCGTTACACTTCGTTCAGTTATTGTTTTAATGTAGATTATTTTAAATATACTTATATCTTACTAAATTATAATTACAACGTTTTTTATTACAATTAAAACGTAATAAAAAAAATTAAAATAATAAATGAAAAATTGGAAAACCATATTTAACTCCTTATTTTATTAAGACTGTTTAATTATAATTTATTTTAAGCATAGTAAAATACCCTATTGGAACTTTTCAAAACCGGTTATAACCAAAATTATTTGGTGGTACATATGTATTTCCACTCCACAGTCATCTTGAGTTTGTTTTATGGAACAAAGGTGACCTTTAACCTTTTCTTTCCATTTTTGGTTTCCCACTCAAATCACTGTGGTACATAGCTACAAAACCAAACAAATATCTCCGACACTGTGTGTAACTAGACCACTGTGTGGAGGATATTCCGCCCACCACTTTGACGCCTACGCTTTTGTCCATACATATTTTTACAAGGAGGTAGGTATAAAAAGTTTGAGTGAGTTGAAACATGAACAAAAATGAAGGTACAGCATTTCATAAAATTTATATTTATGCTTTAGTAAATACTCTAAAACACATACATACTTATTATTAAAAATCGTATGGTAGTAAATTATTGTTAATAGCAACACCATGCATTGATAAGACAGTGCCATCTCTCGACATAAATATAAACGAAACTATTTGTTTATTCAAGTCTATCTATCTATGTCTTTATGTAGGTATGTATCAATTTATTTCCTATTTATTGAAACAAATACCAAATTGTATTACCTTCATAGGTTGCTTTTTTATAGAAGGGAACAGCAAATAGTAACTCCTGAATCCTGAATTATGAGTATTATGACAGTTCCGTGGGAAAGATAAATGATTGGCAATACATCTAGCACAGCTTGAAGGTTTATAAAGACAGTATAACCATATAACAATTAACGAATTGTTAAAAGATATCGTAGCATTATGTTCAACATCAATGTTTCTATTTAAATTTTCATACTAGTCAGACACCACATACCTATCACATTTACAAAAAACACAATTATTTTAAACCTCTCGCCTACGCCTAAAATTGTGTGGGAGTTTTCCTAAACGTAGGCGTTTGTGTATCGATTACTTAGTTAAGTGTGCGTTTGTAATGCGTGTGTGTATGCGAGAATGTCGTATTGTGTGTATATCTAAGGGTTTTACGTGAATAACAACGTATGCGGCACGACCGGTATTCAAATGTCAAGGTTTCAATTCCCGCTGAGTTCAAATATCTGTCTCTCTCTGTCACGGTGTTTCTTTGGAAAGTGTGTAAGTATAAGCAGTAAATGTATTAAAGTGTATTTACCCGAGTCATAGAGAGTAGAATAGAAAAAGTTCTTATGAGAAGTCCCTCTATTAAAGACAGATAAATAACGACCTTCGGGTCTACGAAGTTAAGTACAAACTAACTCAAAAATAATAAAATCACGTTTCATATTAGAATTACATTTGCCTGTCGTTAGCTTGTGTAAGCTAATATGTGCCGAATGTCCACACACGAAGGTTTCTCTTGGTATGACTACATGAGTACAACTTGTACTCTCGATGTAAGGTTGTCACTTGAGGAATGGGTGTAGGTATTGTCTTGATAGTACATATAATCCTAACTAACTAATATTATAATTGGGAATCTTAGTTTTTTTATACTACGTCAGTGGCAAACAAGCATGCGGCCCTCCTCATGGTAAGCGGTTACCGTAGCCTATGGATGCTTGCAGTTCCAGAGTGCGTTGCAGACCTTTTAAAAACGTACACACTCCCCATACTGTAGACCCCCGAGAAACCCTCAACCGATCATGAAATTTTGCATATACGTTATCAGGGGTCCAGAAAAGACATAGAATATCTTTCTTCGATAAAAAATGTACTGTACTGTTATCTATACTAATATTATAAAGTTGAAGAGTTTGTTTGTTTGTTTGTTCGCGTTAATCTCAGGAAATACTGGTTCGAATTGCAAATTCCTATAGTGTCGGATAGCCCATGCAAATTCCTATAGTGAAGGCTACAGGCTATATAACATCACGCTACAACTAATAGGAGCGGAGAATCAATGAAAAATGTTACAAAACCTGGGAAAATTTACAAACGCGGACGAAGTTGCGCGGGTCAGCTAGTTTGTAATATTCGTGTAAAATGCATCAGTTTGTAGACGTGTCATGGCCGGGCCAGGGACAAATACTCAAGGATACTTGGACGCCTTGTCCCGTACGACCCGGCCTTGCCCCGGTGAGAGAATTATGATAAACGATGAGCTTTTGGTTAGTGCTATTGTAATATGTACTACGACAATAAACCAAAAAATAGAGTGTCTCCGTCTCAAAACCGTGAAATCAGTTATATTATCTTTAATTTAGTACGATTTTTTTAATGTCATCTATTTAGATAACCTATGGCAATAAATCTATTTATGACAAGATAATTATTTTTTTCATTCTTTGTTTTTAATTTTCTTTTGTCTGGAAATAGATTTTGTTTTATTTTTTTAGTAGCCATTGACGAACCATAGTGTTACATACCAGTAATAAAAATATCGAAATAGTTTTTCCAAGGAGTTCGGAATTATGAAAACTGTTTTCTAAATTATTATTGTTATCAATGCTAATTTATTAAAATGTAGTAAAGTTCAACCCTCTGGGCGACCAGTATTAATTAGTTTACTTATTGTTCATGGTATAACATGTATTCATGTATTCTTTATTGCATTCCATATGTTACAAAGGTGGTATATAAAAAAGCAATTATGATCAATATGGACCCTGTCGGGCACATCATATTAGGAGAGAGGAAGAGGGCTACGTGGCAATTCAAGTTATAGCTTATCATAAGTGATTAGTTGCGGTTAGTTGATCACTTACAAGTATTTACTTACATAGAGAGAGTATAGGTATAATTATGTTATTTTGTAATCAATTTATCATCTAAAAACTCCTTTATTGTATAGTATGATTTTGATAACAGAAATTGTTTCAATTTATTAATAAATACATTTGTTTTGCTTTCATCTCTAATCTCGTTCGGCAAATGATTATAAATATTTATCGACATAACTAAAGGGCTGGTTGAGTGCATTTTGAGTCGGGATTGAGGTTTGTGTAATTTGTTTTTGTTGTGTCGTGTAGTGTATCTTGTTTGTGTTTCTTCACAAATCTGGATGTTTTCTGACAAATTTACACAATTCTAAGATATATAAACAGGGAAGTGTGAGTATTTTATGTTTTTGGAATTGTGGTTTGCAGCTGTGTCTGTTCGATATTGGTTATTATTCTAATTAATTTCTTTTATAACGTAAATATGGTATGTGAATCTGTGCTGTTACCCCATAGCATAACCCCATAGCTGAGCCATGCATGCGCATATGCATAATAAGTGATAAGTGCAGTTTTTAAGTTATAAGGGCTAAATATGAGAATTTTGAAAGTTTTGCTCTTATTTTCTGTTTATGGGATTTCCAATTTATGTGCGTATCTATAGACAAACCGAGGAGAGTAAATTCATTGACTTGTTCCAGTTTTATTTCATTAAATATGAAATTAAGTTTTAACGGAGGTTTTTAATGGGGATGAAATGCAATAAGTTTAGTTTTGGTTAAGTTAATTTCTAGATTATGGTTGTCCATCCAGTTGACGGCTGTAGAAAGAAGGGAGTTTAATTTGGCGTTTATGCTGTTGTCGTTTTGGCATTCGGTGAGTAGAGAGATGTCGTCTGCAAAGAGAACGCATGGTTCGTTTATAATTTTAGGAAGGTCATTTATGTATATAAGAAATAAAAGGCAGCCTATTAGACTACCTTGGGGTATTGACGCATTGACTGCTTTACTGTCGGATTTAATTTTTATTATTTCATTTGTGTTATTATCAAAATATTCTATCTCCACTAATTGTTTCCTATCCTTTAGGTACGATGCAAACCATTCATGAGCTTTTCCTCGTATTCCTATCCCGTGTAACTTATCTAATAGAATTTTAAATTGCACCTTATCATAGGCTTTGGACATATCAAGCAGCATACCTATGGCGTAGTTTTTATTATTGATAATAGTAAGAGCCTTTTGTATGTATTTGTAGACTGCTAATAACATGGTATTGTTGGTACTGGCATGTTTGTAATGTATTGTTTTTTATATTCTACTTGTTTTTTTTTTGGGCCAGTAACCCTCGCGCGCGTTCTCAGAAGACCCTGCTAATGTTTCATCACAATCTGATTAACCGTTTAGAAATGCATAGAGGACAATTGGAGAAGGAGGAGTTATTATCGAATTATTATCTATATTTTTCATATTGGTTTGCTTTTAATTAGAATTGTGTAATGCAATATAATTGTTTGTGATTAAATGAATAAAATGAAAATTCCCTCCCCAACGTTCCCGGGTTTGTCTACAACACAGAACAATTTGTCGATACGGATCCCCTTCAAAGGGTGGCTGTCACCCCCACGCCAACTCGCGGGGGTGGATGACGTCAGAGAAGACACGCCCAGTGGGTGGAGGATGGATTCAAGGAGTTAACATATAGCCATACCGTTTATTAATGTTTGCTTTTATTCTGTCTGCCATGGTAAGCGATTATCACAGGATATTAAACGTTATTACCACAGGATATTAAACGTTATTAACGCTAAACATTTAAGTAATTTTTTTGCGATAATATTTAAAATATTTATTTATTATTATATTGTATACTTTTTAGAATTACTGTAATTGTTTTTAGTATTTTTTAAATTTTTTTATTGAATTCCATTTTTGAATCCCTTTTTCCATATATTTCCGTTGGGACCTATTTCGTTATTGGTTGAATATTCCTTCTTTTAAATTCTTAATTTTTCTGCGTCATTAAACTCATGCAAAAATGTAATTCCTTCTGAGTATTTGTCCTAAAATATTATGTAATTAGTTATATTTAACACGTGACAAAATACAAGGATTTTTAAATTTCCATTCTTTTAAAGTCCCAGAAAGGTAATGCTACTAAAAAGAAAAATGTGTTTTGCAGATTTTCAAATATTTTTCGTCATACAAAACTCCAGAAAAAAAATATTTAGTTTCGATTGTACCGCAATGAGGTTTACTGTCCAAACGCTCCCTCCAAATCCTAACTAATATTATAAATAAGAAAGTGTGTTTGTATGTTTATGAGTCACTCATTAAAGTACTTGATCAACCGTCAGAAGAAAACATCAACCACTCCTATCCTAAGCATTCAGATTTCGTTACGATGTTTTTCTTCACCGTTACAAGTAAATGATAATTTATTTAAAATGCGATTAAATAATTAAATAATAAGAATATCCAAATTTTATTTAATTACAAGAAGCTTCGGCTCAATGCTTAGGAATCAGTTAGAACGACAACATCTTCCTGTCGTTTTCCCAATTTTTATTAGCCGAGCTATGTGTAACATCGCAAAAGGGGTTTTGACTGGTTTAATTTACGGCCGGTGCCTGCCTGACGCCAACCCTTCTTGGGAACGTTTCCTACAAACAACTACATAGTCGTTTGAAGACGGGAAAGAAGGAATGGCTAGGGAGAGGAACCTAGGGCAGGGGTCGGCAACCTTTTGAGCCGGAAGAGCCAAAAAAATTGTAAAAATTGTAATTAAAATGTTGCTCAACGCAAAAGGAACTGGATGACATTTTTTTTATTTTTAAATAAACATGTGAATCAAAATTTAATTGAAAATCTCAGAGAGCCACAACTTTACATCGAAAGAGCCACATGTGCAGGTTGCCGACCCCTGACCTAGGGTAAGGGATACCATAAGTCTCGGATGGGGAACGGGACTGACGAATGTCCTGTATTTTCTGTAACTGAAAAGGCCACTAAGACCAGCTGGCATGACACACTAAAATACATATTTTTGTAAATAAATACATATTATAAGTACTTACATAGAAATCCACACCAATGCAATTACACATTTTTATGCATAAAAATTCTAGTAAGTACTAAGCAGGAATCGAACCAGCGACCTCTAAATTTGTAGTCGAGTCGAATGCTCAACTGCCGCGCCATAGGTACATAGATATCGTCATCGTATATACTGTTATATTTTTCAAAATAATAAACTACAGTAAAAGGTGACGCCTGATAGCAGCTATCAGCTAAAGTCCTATGAGCCAAAAAGCTTTGTATTTTAGATAACATATTATTATCTACAGTAAGTGGTTACAGAGTATGGCAAGGTTGTAGAGAATGCAATAAGTGCGTTTAAATTTTATAATTATAGTTGAGTAAATAGTTTCGACATTTGTCAGACCATCATTACTAAGTCCGTTCTGTTGAACTTGCCAAAACGAATCATAACATTCTACTATTACTATTCTATCGTGGCAGAGCCATGCTTCGGCACGTATGGGTCGGCTCGACCGGAGTGATACCGCAGCCTCACAGAAAACCGACACTGAAGCAATGCTGTCATTGCGTTTCGCCGCATGAGTAAGGTTACCGGAGGCCCTAACCCTTCCCTCCCCCTCTCTCCCCCTCTCTCCCCCTCTTCCCCTACTCCCACCTTAAAGGCTGGCAACGCACTTGTGACTTGAGTTGCAGGTGCCCATGGGCGGCGGTAATCATTTACCATCAGGTGACCCGTCGTTTGCCCCCTAAGTATACCATAAAAAAAAATAACAGCCCAAACTAAAGGAGTTTATCTATTAGTAGTTACTGAAGAGGTCCACTAGCCACCATAAGATCAGGTCCAAGATGCCAAATAATACTATTATCATCCGAACTACATATACATACTAAGTTTGATACGATAATAATAATTAGAAGTAGGATAAAATTTACTTCTAAGATTGGTTTACGTTGGTTAATTACTGAGTTACACGTGAATCTAATAAAACTGTGGTGGGACATATTAACTCCGTTAGATGAGTTTATAGTCCGTCATAGACGCTGGCAAACTACGAATATAATTTACGCTTTGTCAACCTGCAACCAAGATGGCAAACAACTATGGCAAGTCTCTCAACTTTGGCAGGGTTCTCTCAAAAATTTAAAGGATTTTTATAAATACTTAAACCACGACTACCAACATTATTGGAAAAACTGTATTTACCGAAAACGGAGACCTGACCCTGACAAACGTCTGACTTTAGTATGCGCTGACGCAAAATCTATGTTGAATGGTTCGTGATAAGTTGTAAGTTCCTCCATTTGTAATCTTTGTGAATACCAGAGTTAGGAGAAAACCACAAGAGTTGTTAATTGCCCACGAGTTTCTTTAATTTAATTAAAAAAAAGTGTGTGTGTACTTATGTACGCACGTAAGAAGTTATACTTCTTTGGTGCTAGTTAAATAAAGTTTATTTAAACATTATAATAAATAATACACACCGTAAACTAACTTGAAATTCTACAAACGTACTCAAAGTAATGTGTAAAACAATTTTTATCACTTATAATCACAGTAAATTATCTTTAAATCAATAAATTGTTAATAAATATTAGTCACCACGATGTATTATTTGAAAAAATATATATTTATGTATTTTATTCGGACTGATACAAAACACGTGTTGTAGGTTCAGAAACACTTGAATAAATATCATGAAGTTTGTACGCGATGCAGCATTCAGACATTATATATAATAGTATAAGGTAGATTATAAGTCAGTCGTCCAGTTACCGCCGCTGCGATCGGCACGTGTTCTATCGCTCTGTAACATATTTGTAAACCCTATAGCTATTCCTTCAAGTAATAATATATCGTAATTTTAAAAACAGTGTCACTAGTTTTTGTTCTCCTGACCCATACAGTTGGTCACTTCGATCCGGATCTACAGTAAAATGTACCATACACCGAGAAGTAGGGTGAGCTCCAGGAGATCAGCCAGGAAGGATGAGGAAGCAAGAGAGGGTCAGTCTTCAGCTCAAGAGCCACCAATATTACCACCTAGTAAAGAGAAAGATGTAATTGAAGACCTTTTTAAACAAAATGAGAAAAAATCGGTACGGAATACAAAACTTGAAGGTAGTGTGGTAAAATCGGAACAACCGTTATTTGACGTTCAAATGATGGCTGTAACGTCTCATCAGGTCTCGAGACCAAAGTCCAAGCGGTCTACATCTTCTTCAGTGCTTGCACGAAAAAAGAAATTAGAATTGGAGGCGGCAGAGGCAAGGGCCAAGATTGAAATGGAATTGATAGAGAAACGTTTAGCGGCGAACCTAGCAGAAATTGACGACGAGTGTAGTGTACGGTCTGATTACACTAACAAGGAGGTAGAAGAGTGGTTGGAGCGCAGCCATCGAGAACTAGAAGCACAGCCCGTCCACGACAAGGGTCAAACATCGGACGTGCCGTGCGCGCCGGTCAAACAGGATGCCGGCACCGAGGGAACAGTTCAACTCCTGGCCAGCGCACTTAAGGATCTTGCAGCCGCTTCTACCAGCAACAATCTTAACTCAAACCTGTTAAGTAGAATTTGTACACCAAAAGACTTACCGTTGTTTTGTGGAGACCCCATGGAGTGGCTTCATTTTAAACAGGCGTATGAAGAATCGACCAAGGTATGTAATTTCAAAGAGAATGAAAATTTGTGGCGCTTAAGAAAGTGTCTGAAAGGATCTGCTCGGGAAGCTGTCTCGGCCCTGCTGATAAGTGCAACCTCGCCTGAGACAATAATGTCCACACTTGAGCTGCAATTTGGTAATCCTGACGTCATATTGTCACGCATTTTAGCAGATCTCAAGAAGTTACACCCAGTGTCCCAAGAATATCATAAAGATATTGTGCCCTTTTCCATAAAGGTGCGAAACTGTGTAGCTGCTGTCAAAATTATCGGTGAAGAATAACTGAACGGGATAAGCATGACTACGTGTATTTTATCAAAATTACCATCCGTTTTACTCTCAAAGTGGGCAGATTACAGTTATACATTTATAAAACAAGGCAGAAGACCAACATGGTATGACATTTCTGAGTTTTTAAATGAAGAAGCTATGAAAGTATCGTCTATGGCGTTATTATTCACTAAAAATATTACGGATGCTTCCTACAACAGGAAAAAGTACACAGAAGTTAATACGCATACAGTGGTATTAAATAAAAGCGGCGAGAATAATGTGAAGTGTCTGTACTGCCGTATTTCAAAACATAAATTACACGATTGTAAGAAATTCCGTAAAGCGTTACGCAAAGATCGATGGAAACAATAATAATCAGTGTATCAAAGACTTTACTACCGTCGAATCATCGTCGTTAGCGACACCTCCTGAAACTGTAAATCATGTTAAAAACAGCGAGTGCAAAGTAGTGCCTGTAAGTGTACATGGACCGAACGGTATTATAAAAACGAATGCGTTATTAGACGATGGTTCTACCGTGTCCCTTATCAGTGCATCGCTTGCGTCACGAGCCGGTCTGCGCGGGCGCCGGCGGGAGACGTTCCACGTGCGTGGTGCGTGGGACAACAGTGCGCTTGTATGCGACACAGACCTCTTAAACGTTTGTTTATCGAACTGTAATGGTGAGAAATTTGACATATGTGTACGTAGTCTTCAGAACTTTAGTGTACCTATACAAAATTATAATTTAGTTAATTTTAACATGTATTCTCATCTCTCTAGTATTAAAAACGAATTTTATTGTAGTACCTATGCACCTGAAATATTAATTGGTCAGGATAATTATAATTTAATGTTACCTTTAGAAATCAAAGTCGGTAAATGTAACGAACCTTGTGCCACTCGTACTCCACTGGGATGGTGTGTTCATGGTCGAGCACCTGCATCGCTCTCAAAGCACGCGTGTAACTCCACGCTGCATGTTACCGAGGTTCTATCAGGGTTGGCAGACACTCCATCAGAAGACCTACACGAAATGGTAAGAAAATCATTTTCTATCGAACATATGGGTATATCCGGAACACCGCGTCAGAACTCTAATGACCTGCGCGCTCTGGAACATCTTGAACAAACGGCAAAATTAATCGATGGTCGATGGTACGTGGGTTTACCGTGGAAGGATGCCAGCTGTCGGATGCCTGATTCAGAACTTACGGCTTTGTCTAGGCTGCATAATTTAGAAAAAAAAATTTCTTGTAACGCGCAGTACGCATTAAGGTATCGCGAACGTATAAAGCATTTATTAAACAATAATTTCGCTGAGGAAATTTTAGATACCACAAAAACAAATAAAACATCGTACTTACCTCACTTTGGTGTAGACAACCCTAACAAAAATAAATTACGTTTGGTTTTTGATGCAGCCGCGAAAGCGCAGGGTTTATCACTGAATGATTTCTTATTAACGGGTCCGGATTTGTTAATGTCATTATTGGGTATTATGTTGCGTTTCCGCGAGCATGACATCGCTGTTGTGGGCGATATTAAGGATATGTTTTTACGGGTTAAAATATTACAAACTGATCAGGACGCCCTAAGATATTTATGGCGCGACAACCCTGAAGAACCCATAAAGACATACAAAATGACATCCTTAATATTTGGTGCGAACTGTGCGCCCTTTATTGCACAATTCATTAAAAATAAAAACGCTGAACGTTGTGAGTCATCGAAACCCGCAGCGGTTCGAGCTATTCGCGACCAGCACTATATGGACGATTATATAGATAGTCAACCAAACGAAATAACTTGCATTCAACTCGCTCGTGATATTATAGATATACACCAACAGG
Source organism: Euplagia quadripunctaria (assembly GCA_963859945.1). Classification (NCBI taxonomy): domain Eukaryota; kingdom Metazoa; phylum Arthropoda; class Insecta; order Lepidoptera; family Erebidae; genus Euplagia; species Euplagia quadripunctaria. Next base: position 10,952,335 of record OY982587.1, on the reverse strand, counting down.
GAGGATTCGAGATACGTAATTGGTTGAGTAACAGCTCGAAAGTTTTAAATAGTCTACCTGAGGAGTCGCTCGCCAGTTCGGCAGCTACCGTAAAGATCGGAGCACAACATGAAGGTGAGCGCGCTTTGGGAATCATATGGTATCCTGATGACGACACTTTGGGGTTCGTCACATCATTTAAACGGATCCCTGAAGTTTTAATGAATGGTACAAAATGTCCTACAAAACGCGAATTATTGAAGGTGATTATGTCATTATTCGACGTGTATGGATTCCTTTCGCCATTCACTATTAATGGTAAAATACTGCTTCAGGAGACCTGGAAGTTAAATATTGGATGGGATGAAAACGTAAACATCGATATTTATGTAAAGTGGAATAAATGGTTGAAGTTATTAAAAACAATAAGTAGTATTCGTATACAGCGCTGCTACCGGCGATCTAATGCACAGATGTTTTGTAATAATGCAACGGGAGTTGGCGAGACGGATTACTCACAGTCACAGTTCATAAGCAACTCATTCATTGACACATATATACCTGGGTCGCCCCAGGTACGCACAGAGCGTCCCTATAGCGAAACCGGTTATAATTGTTTACAACTTCACATTTTTTGCGATGCATCGATACAAGCTATGTGTGCGGTTGCATATTGGCGTTGGTTAGATCATAACAAACAGATAAGAGTTTGTTTTGTAGCAAGTAAATGTCGTGTTTCTCCGCTTAAACTAGTAACAGTACCCAGATTGGAATTGCAGGCTGCAGTAATGGCTGCCAGGTTAGCGAATACATTACAGTCCGCACATCGAATTAAAACAGCTGACCGATACTTTTGGTGTGATTCCACAACTGTGTTACATTGGATACGTAACAACACACGGTGTTATAAGTCTTATATCGCGCATCGCTTGGGAGAAATCGATGAACTATCACGAATCAACGAATGGAGATACATACCTACATCTATGAACGTAGCAGACCTGGCCACTCGAGAAAATTATGACTCTCCTCAGCTGGATGGCGAGTGGTTTAATGGACCATTATTTTTACACGAGACAGAGCCTTCGTGGCCTACTAGTAAAATTATACCTGTTGTCGAAGACTGTACCTTAACAATAACAATAATAATAAATACACTTTATTGTACACCAAAAAAGGAAACAATACACATACAAATTATACAGAAAATGCACAATGGGCGGCCTTATCGCTAGCAGCAATATCTTCCAGGCAACCTTTGGATGGACAGGAGTGTTATGATATACGTGGGTGGTTTTGGTGTCGCAATGTCAAAGAAGAGCTATGTAGGGATTTATGCAATGCAAATGTACCTTAGAATATGTAAACAATATTGTACCTACAGATTACTTACCTGTACCGGATCCGATGCGATTCTCATCTTGGATACGTCTTCTGAGAAGTATGTCGGTAGTGTTGAAGTTTATAAATAAATGTCAAGGAAAGGTCATTAATGAATGTGTTACCATGAAGGACGCCGAGAGGCTCCTCATACGCTTTGCACAAAATGAATCATTTTACTCTGACATATCTGCAATTAAACATGGAGGATATTTAGAAAAAAGTAGTAAGCTACATACGCTGACGCCTTTTCTTGATGAACAGGGTGTACTACGCGTGGGCGGACGTATAGGAGCCGCCGAGGATATTACCTTCGACATGAAGCATCCTGTAATTTTAGATGGAAGAAATCAAGCGGCAAAATTAATAGTAAAACATTACCATGTGCGTGCAGGCCACGGTAATCAAGAGATGGTAGTAAATAACCTGAAACAAAAATTTTGGATTATACGATTAAGGCCTACTGTTAAAGAAATAACTGCTAAATGCATGTTATGTAAATTAAGGAAGGTAAAACCTCACATACCGATGATGGGTGACTTACCTACTGCCAGAGTTGCTCACCACCAAAGACCCTTTACACATTGTGGTGTTGATTTGTTTGGCCCCATGGAGGTTACGGTGGGAAGACGAAGGGAGAAACGGTATGGAGTTCTTTTCACATGTCTCACTGTTCGAGCAATTCATGTGGAAACTGTATCGACCCTCAGTACAGATTCTCTGATTATGGCTCTTCGCAGGATGGCATCACGGCGTGGATGGCCTGCACACTTGTACTCCGATAATGGGACGAACTTAAGAGGAGCAGATGCAGAGCTGAAGAAGTACGCCTCGGAGCTTGACGAGCAATCACTGCAGACCGCTGTGAGTATCTATGGCACCAGCTGGACCTTTATACCGCCGGTTAGTCCTCATTGGGGTGGGGCTTGGGAACGGTTAATTCGCAGCGTCAAGGTCACACTTAGAGTGGTCCTTAAGGAAAGAGCACCCAGAGAGGAGGTACTCAACACGCTGCTGGCTGAAGTGGAAGCTACCGTGAACGGACGTCCGTTAAGTCACGTGTCGGTCAACGTCAACAGCAAGGAGTCGTTGACACCTAACCACTTTTTGCTAGGCTCGTCTTCTATCACACCGCAGTTAGGCAACTTCGATGATTCTGACCTGTTCTTGCGTCGACAATGGCGTATAGCACAGAGGTTGGCCGATATGTTTTGGAGGAGATGGGTTACCGAAGTGCTACCAGAAATGATACCACGCCAAAAGTGGACCCAAGACGGACAGAGACCTCTTCAGGTTGGTGACTTGGTGTTCATCGCTGACCCTAATGCTCCTCGTAACGTTTGGCCGCGAGGTATTATAGAGGAGGTTTTTCCCGGTAAAGACGGTAGAGTGCGAGTGGTTCAAGTCCGAACTCAATTGGGTAGTCTTAAGAGATCTGTTGCTCGTGTCGCTAGAATTCCTATAGGAAGTTGAGTGCTGCATAGTCAGCACTGGGGTGGGGCTTATGTACGCGATGCAGCATTCAGACATTATATATAATAGTATAAGGTAGATTATAAGTCAGTCGTCCAGTTACCGCCGCTGCGATCGGCACGTGTTCTATCGCTCTGTAACATATTTGTAAACCCTATAGCTATTCCTTCAAGTAATAATATATCGTAATTTTAAAAACAGTGTCACTAGTTTTTGTTCTCCTGACCCATACAAAGTTGAAAAACTAAAATGTTGACTAGCTAATTCCAGGGTGTCAGTTTTTCGTGTCGGTGTTCATCATTATTCCCTAACGCGCCAAAAGAAGTATAACTTCAAAAAACGTTATTTATTCATGAATTCGGGCCATGCTTGCAGTTTCTTTGAAGAATAAAAATTATAATGAGTTTATCCGATAAAGAACCAAAGTTACCGACATAGCTAGTAGAATAAGCATGCTAAAATGGCAATGGGCTAGCCACATCTACCGAAGTATCGATGGCAAACGGGTCCTAGAATGAAGAATCGGTAAACGGAAGGTAGGACGCCTCCTCGACAAATAGACTGACGGCCTGAGGGAGGTAGCTGGGATAGAATGGATGCGGATAGTGGAGGACCGGTTTCAATGGCGCAGTTTAGGAGACGCCTATCTCCAGCAGTAGACTGCAATAGGCTGATTTATTGATTAATGAAATCCTTACAACTAGGTATAGATGGCTTTATACCTGGCAAAGATACCCAAGCTAGCTTGTACCATGGGATAAACATATTTAGACACATTTTTTGTAAATATATGCATATTACATACAGAAATATCCAGACCAATGCACGTAAACACATTCATACATACAAAAATAGCACTGAGCGGGCATCGCATCCACGATCTCAGACATTACAATCGGATGCTCCATCTCCGCGCCACTTATATCATCAGATGGAACAATTTGTCACGAAAAAAATCAACTGGAGTAAATACAAATTATTTATTCTGGTCTTTTCCAGAATATCTCTGTCACGGGCACCTCACCTACGACATGTAGTATTCAAGCAGAAAACAGTAGCGTTGTTTATTATTGCATATCACCTGGCAACACTCACACGAGGTAAGTACTGGCAATCATTACAGCTTTACTTTATAGTTCATATTTATAAATATAATAGCACTTCCCCTCAGTTCCACGCGTGTTTATGGTCACTGCTCCGGTCCTTAGCGCGTTTTTCAATGGCCGACCAGGGGTAATATACCTAACAGGGTCATCAAATGGCGAACCGCGGTCCGGATCCGGACCGTCGACTTATTTTATGCGGACCTTAGGTAAACTGTACAATACTTAACAGAAACTTAATCTTCTTAAAGTTTGTATTTTAAATTAACATGTATTACTAGAGTAGGTACGTCAACACAAAAGTATGGCTTACGGCTACGTTTACTTTAAACTTCAGACAGGTCTAGGTAAGAAATTTCATTTTTCACATTAATATTTAAAAAAGCCTTAGTACTTTTGTTCTTGATTTCTTTATTGATATTTATGTACAATTATTTCATTAAGAGTATTTTAAATTTTCGCAAAGGCTGGCTTAGGGAGGTAAGTACTTACCAGCGCCTCATGCCGCCCTGAGTGTGGCCGCGGGTGGTCAGGACGGGTTTTCCCCTCCACCCGCTATAGTGGCCCCCCGCGAGGAGGCGGCGTCCGCCTGTGCCTGGACGTCGCCTAATTAAGAGGTTTTTTAACCGAAGGTGGTGCCCGCGCTTTTGCGGGCAGGCGCTAGGAGGGTTCCGGATGCCTTAATAAAAGCTGTTCCCGGATCCCTCCTATTTAAGGCGCAGTACGGCACACCGTGTGGTTATAGTCGGTTCGATTCCGACACACCGCCCCACCCAAAACCCCGGTGGGGTGACGGCCCGAGAGAGTTTCCAAACGCTCAAAAAAAAAAAAAGGGAGGCAAGTACTCGTTTGTAACAAAGTAGAAACGGACCGCGACGTTCATATTATTTAAAAAACGGACCCTAAATGAAACTAATCGTTGATCCCAATTAGTTTCCCTGGCCTGTAATCTTTCTCAAGAATTGGGCTATCAAAAACAAAAATATGTTTTTCAAATTGGTTTCAATTTCCACTCAGGACAAATAATTGTTTGATGAGCATGATCATTTATTCTGTGTCTGGGTGTAATTTATCTATGATATGTATGTATTTAGAAATATATAAATATGTTTATCAGCAGTCTGGTTACCATAGTACAGGCTCTGCCTAGTTTGGGATCAGACGGCCGTGTGCGAGATGTGTAAAATTATTATTATTTTAGATTTCACCAAAATTTCCACACGAACGAAGTCACGGGCAATAGCTACTATACCTACTATAAATATTAGTACCTACATATCATCTACGTACCTACATACTGTTATATGATATTGTATAAATGAATACCACGTACACCTAAATAATTTATGATCATTATTTATATTTGTAACGGAATACATATGGGCAGTTGTAGAACACAGTATATTTTGAGATAATGAAATTAATTCTACATGTTTCTCGAAATTCTATTATTTCAATTTCAATTAATTGAAGGACACCTCATACCTAAGTTTAAACTTCGCGGCTTCATTTACAAGAATAATTATTCTCGGTGTTACTACAAAAGTATAACCGTTACCACACTTTTATCATCACAAAGTTGGTGTTAATTACGCTTCTCCGTCGTTATCTACAAAACAAAATTATTTGCTTTGAATAATGGGCTTTGTTGGCCAAGATTTTTTCGTACTGTGATCTCATTCATTCATTATTCATATACTCTCGCCTTTATCCCCTAAGGAGAAGGCAGATGCTTAGAAAACATCCACATTTTCCCAACTATAATTTGGGATCACTCACTTAATGGGGGACAAGCCTATTGCCGTCAACCGGGCACTTTGAAAATCCAAGATAGGAAAGTTGGGAGTATATTAAAAGGAAAAATTTAGGTAAGAAGGCGGGGAAAGGGATATTGCTTAGTTAATTTAATTAATACAATTTAATGTAATCTTCGTTTCAACCTACTTTAAATAATTATTAATATTATGAGTAATTGTAAAATTGGTAGTACGTATTATACTTATAGTTTCATTGTTATGTCATGCACTTATATTCATATGTATTTTGACCTGTAAGTCACCCTTACCAATAAATTACTATTATGACTATTATTATTATTATTATGACTATATCTACTCTAAAATATTTATAAGTAAAATTGATAAACAAATGATTTAAAAAACGTAATATTATTTGAATCATAAATAAATAATCATAATACACAGTTAAACACCTTAGCTCAAAATAGACAATTTAAAAATGGCGGAAATATTACGCGCGAAAACATAATAACGTAACAAGCATAGGTCTGGTATAGCAGCAACATACATCTTTAAAAATATTCACTAAAAATATATATATATGTATGTACTCAAAACTCCTATAATACACAAACCAAATACCCATGTATAACACTACTATGTACCTAAAAGGTGATTCTATTACATAAAGGCACCGATCAATACCGGATACGCTATCTCTTTCTATAACCCGTCTCTTTTTAATTAAGGCCATTTGGTATGTGGCTATCTTTGTCTGCCGCAGGCTTTATTAGGTCTGGTTCGTATAGATTTTCAGTTAGGAGTTTCTCAACTGATATATTTGCTAACTTGGAGTTTGTTCGTGGGCACTCTGATGGCAGCCATTTTGTTTTATTTTAAGTTTTTTTTTATTACTTGATAACGATAAAAGATTAAAGTTCTCTTCGAATTATTTTTTGAGTACTTTTTACATGTATGAGTGGAGCATTAAATATGAACGTGACATATTATTCTTTTGAATTCTCAGCAACGAATGTGAAAACTCTGGGCACATAACGAAGAAACGCCCCTGACGAAAAAAATAATTAACGAAGTTTGTCTGAAGGTAGCGAAGATTTTTTTTACTTAGATATTCTTTGTTTACTGACTGCAACAAAAATAAGGACCTCAGCTGTTCTGTTTTAACATAACACCAACAAGAATATACATTAGTTATGCATCTATTAATACACAAGTGGCAAGAATGTAATAATAACAAAGTTTTTGTCTAAAGTTGTAAGACCTTTGTGTTATTCACGGGGTCTGGGTAGGTACTATACGACGATGACACGTTGTATACAACGTTCTATTGTGTATATTATAATATACATGATATATGTATGTATAATCTAAATCGAAGTTATGAAATAATGGACTGTTTACTGTTGTAGTAGGCACATACTAATAAAGGAGAACTTGGAAGGCACTTAATAAATCTAGAGCCAGTGGCGGCTCCGCTCTTGCAGGGACCTCGCGCCCTCGCGAAACAACCCAAGGAGAAAAATCTCTTTGCTGGCTGAAGTTAGAGGTGGGCTTTTTTAAAAGCACACGTAACATCTTCAACCCTGAAACCGCTATCTGAGACTAGGTGGGAATGCAAGGTAGATTCGATGAAGGCCGTTAAATACCAAAAAATCGACATATTATGATGCTTTGAAAGATTCAGCGGAAAATAAAACGGATTATCAATTGGTTAGAGAATACCATTGTATAGAAAAGTAAAGGAAATTGACATAAGTTTTGATAATTTCCCAAATACAGTATTAAAACGATATTTTATTTGAATTTCTTCTCAAGCATCAACATTAAAATATAGGTTCAATTCACATAAATTCCTCAAAGGTTTCGCAAAGATCTATCGCGAAGGTCTAGAGCCTTTATTGTAAGTATTTTTTAGCTTTATAAAATCATCCTGAATATACGTTAAAGACATTTTTATAGGAAATCTAAAACAAGTTGCACCTAAGGTCTGAGAACCTCTAAGCACAGGCTTTTTGGATAAGTACAAGGTATAGTATGTGTATGTTGGGAAGGAGAATAAAACAAAATGTCAGCGTCTATCCAAAATGTTGGGTGTACGTGGCAAAGAGCCAAGTTATCTTAACATGTATTGGCAGCTGTGGACATGCTTTCAACACAAAATGTTGGTGTATTCCATTGAAAGTTTCAGTGCAATATTTTGCCACTTTGTAATGTATAGGAAGTAATATTATTAAAGTTAAAGATTCGTTAAAGATTTTTTTGGTTCAATGAACATTTCGTTGAACTAATCTGTGGAACTACCGTCGGATGTGAAAAATTATTTTTCATTTGATCATTTAACATCACGATATGGTCTTATAGAGATGATCGATGATCAGAAATGCGGGGAAATGCTAGTTTATTTTAATTTTTAATAGACTGCGGAAAGACAAAAATGTTTTGTTCTGGTGTATCTATATGAGATTTTTTTATTCTCGAAATAAGTGTACATTGATGGCTTTTTTGTAATTAAGTATCTCTTAATCTGTCTAAAACGGTCTATAATATTCGGCTAGATTTTACTGTTATAACACCCAAAATGACTACCAGCCGTCTTACTCTTAATACAAAATTACAGTAAAAACATAAAAGAAAAAAATGATTGAGTCGCACATCACTCAAATCAAATGAAAATGGACTCAATGCCACGTACTATTATAGTCATCAACAGCCCTTTAAAATAGAACCCATCTCATCGCAAAAGTCATTTCATAAGTTTAGTCATTAAAAACTAACAAGAAAAAATCATTTCAGATGGCCAACTTCAAATTATTTACCATAACACTGGGCGTGCTGATCATAGGGGCGGCTTCCGGGAACCAATCAGGGGACGCCACCCCTGACAGCGACCCAATAACAGCCCTTGGAGAAAAAGGGAGACGAGAAGATGTTCCAGAGGTTGTATTGCAGCTTAAATACGACGGAGGCGAACTGAATAAGATATATCTGACTCAGTTTCGGAAAAACGTGAAGACTTGGTCGCCTTCAGTGGTTGACAGAGGCAACCTGTGTGCGGACCTGTGCCACGCAGGTTTTTATTTGGCCAAATAACATTGTGTTCTTTGCTTGAGTGTTGTTTACACCGCCATTTTGTTTTAATTTTTATTTGTTTTTGTGTTACGTGTTTTTGAGTGTGGGATGAGTGTACATAAAATGAGGTGAGTTATTATTCTTCCAAATTTTATTGTTTTGTGTAATGTAGACAACAAAAATAAATTTAGAAGGCAGAAAAATAAATCATAGGTATATTAAGGTACAAAATGTATGTTGGAATATATTTCAATGCAGTTATTTAATCATTTATAGTGCTACTTTGCCTAATTACCTACTACCTATGTTTTTCGGATTTATAAATAAAATGTACCACATATGAAAAAGGTTTCGGAATATTTTCCCGCGTAAATTTGTAGAACTGATTTGATAGTTATTCTTATCAGCAAGTAGATAATTTTGCAAATGTAAGTAATGTATCACTTACCTACTAGATTTTTTTTACCGACGAAAAAAAGGAGACATCTACTCATAATTAGTATAAATCAAATTTGATAGTTTATGTAAATAAGCTCAGTAGGTACTCAAGACTTAAAAGGTTTGTTTATTTTTTGCTTTTTAGTTCCATTTCATCGGTTTATTTTTTTGTTGAAAAGTTCTTGATTAGGCATTTGTAGGTATCGAGCAAACCAATTTTCAGTGTTGCATGGTAAACTATTCGGTACCCAAAAAAAAAATAGAGTCAGTCGTAGGACTGCACGTCAGAAGTGAAAACATAACTTCACAATGTATTTACATATACATACATACACACACATCTGTATATATATAATTATGTTAAAAATAAAAAGTAGATAATAACATATCTAAATGTATACATAGGGTACACTAGAAGTTCTGCGCTCCTGGCCGCTCATAAATGTTTGAATTTCTAATGTTATATTTTTTTAAATATAAGAAACTCGGCTCCGTCTTACGAATTTTCCATCAGGTCACGTGTTCGACGCGGGTTTAACATTTTTTACCCATCCCAACGCCGCTAAAGAAGATTTCACTTCAAAAAAAATATGTAGACTCAACACACAATAACCGTTTATTAAGTTTTTTCTAAGAATATTTTTTAATACCATTTTATAGGTAACTTATCAGATAGGATTAAACCAAAGTCTTTATTGCAAACAAGTGTAGGTGCCTGACGAGGTGGGTAAGCTCTTTGAGCGAATCATGGCCGAGTGGGGCCGGACTTCCGGATTATATTCACATACAAAATACTAGTTAATAAATGTATCACAGTATTTTTTGAGGGTTCCATACGAACCAACGAAAAATAGACCCCTAATAGGATCACACAGCCAATTTGCTCAGAATCTACTGGACCGATTGAGTTGAAATTTGGTATACATATTGTTATCAATTTCTGTAACCCAAACACAGATGTTCTTTCTATTCAGCTTTACAAATAAATCTTCTTCTCTTATCTTCTTCGTAACCAGTTTTAAGCAAATTTCACATTTCGATATGTCTTTGGTACACCCGATTGGAACGAAGTTGCTTTCGCTATATATGAATCTATTTAATGGATTGAATAAATTTTAGCAAAATATGGTAAAAACTGAAAATTAAAATTGTGTGAAATTTGCCGGAACGAATATATTGATAATTAGTATAACACCAACATCAAATTACAGTAGTATCGCGCAGAAGCCACAGATGGCATAAATAAAATAAATCAACTCGCGGTCAGCATTTTTCGTTGCGCTAACACCTTTTTCCGTCTTGCCGCCATCGCGCGAGTGTCTGAAATGTAACGTGCGATAACTTACTTCGTTCCAATATCAATCATTGGTTTACACGACGTTCGACGATTTTCGTCTAGGTATATCACTTTTCTATTACCAAAGAAATGGGCGTAATTTCCGAACACGAATTTCATCCTGGCACAAACCAGCACAGAAAGCACACAATATCAGCAAGGTATACTGACCAGGTACGGCATGTGAACGCACGGAGCGGTCTGCAGGTACACGTATTGATCACTATTAATGTTAAATGGCATTTGATCGTGGATCGTCGTGCTAACCAGTTGCTTATATCTATTCTTTCCGCTATATCCGCGTGTGCGCACAACGCTGTGTACGCGTGCTACGCGCTATCGCGTGCTATCGCGCCCGAGGAACTACTTGCTTAACAAACATAGTGTAAGCGTACGAGTCAGAAAACACTATCATTACGGCATTACGATGACTACTCTAAACAGCACATTTAACCAGTTGGAGGAGCAAACGCACAGATCTGGAGTGATGAGCGTGGATTCAGATGGATCGCTTATTGAGAAGGAGTCACCGCTACCGTATATTACATTTCGGAAAGTATCAAGTAGCCACGAGTCTGATATTCGTTTAGAATTAATACGTATCAAGAAAATATGATGTCTAAGCTCGAAAAGTGGTTCTCAAATGCAGGATCAAAAGTTCTCCAAATTACTCAAAGAGTTTGAAGATGTCAAAATTTCAATTAAGTACATCAGTGACAAGTATGATGAATTCGATAAAAAGACCCAAGCAGTGTGCAATCGAGTGCATGACATCGAGGAGATTTCCCAAATGAATGAATCTCGACTTACTATTCTTGAAGCCAGATTAGAGTCCATAGAGCAAAGAGCGCATAGCTGCAACATCGAAATTAGTAACCTACCAGAAAAACGTGGTGAGAATCTCTTATCTATAATGGAAAACATTTCGCCCGTTATTAAGCAACCTGTATCAGTTAGCGACATCGTATCAATACATCGCGTCCCACAGATGAATGCCAGCAACTCGCGCCCGAAAAATGTGGTAGTGAAGTTTTCGAGTCAGTTGATAAGAGATAATTTCATCTCAGCTGTGCGTCAGAATAAAGGTTCAGAACAGTTAAATATACAAGGTTCTCCACAAAAAGTTTATGTCAACGAGCATCTAACCATTCAATACAAGAAACTTATTTGCCAAACTCGTGACAGGGCCAAACAAAACGGTTACCGCCTCGTCTGCTTATACTTGTGCGAGCTGACATCTCTTCAGCAGCATTTGCAATTCGATCAGAAAAGGGCCTGCACAAAATCATACCATATAATGTTTCAAATAATCATAAATTTAAAACACCCCCGACACGAAAATCCCTTCAACGATTACAAAATGCCTTACATCATTTTGGAAAAGCGCTGATACTCTTACACTGCTGGACCGATATTACCAAACATACCTAAGAACCACCGCAAGGAAACTGGCTTTCAAATAAAAAAACCGCATCGAAATCGGTCCACCCGTTTGAGAGCTACGATGCCACAGACAGACGTACACACATACAGACATCGACGTCAAACTTATAACACCCCTCCTTTTGCGTCAGGGGTTAGATAGTAATACTACCGTTGATGAAACTTTGAATTTGAATTACTGAGTGAGTGAAATTATCATAAACATTACTGTCAAATCATTAATTTTTTTCGTTCATAATACATTCTCGCGCTGGTTGTTTAATCTGTGTACTACATTACTCTATGTGTTTACATCCAAAATTATAAAATTCGTTAATTACAAATGTTTTCATGCTTGGTCTTCATATAATATATTGCTGGATAAGTTCTCATTAACTACACTCAAACTACGTAGTCTTTACCTCGACCAAACATTTCTATATAAGATCTGTCACAATAATTTTGATTGTAATGAATTAATGAACCAAATTTACATTCGCAGACCTAGTAGTTCTTTAAGAATACTAACCACATATAAACTTAATCTATTGGCCCCTAAATCAAGCAGAACTAACGCTGAAGAACGAGCCTCCCTAAGAAGAATTATGAAATCATATATTGATAATTTCACTGACAGATATATTTCACAACACGTTTCATTTTACAACACGTCAACATGTGACCTAGTTTTAGTCTTTTTCTTTTTTACAATTGTTTGTTTCTCTGTACCTTATAATATGTTATTTTATAACTCAGTAATATGCTACCATTACTTTGTAACATTCTTTTGTAGATAACGGTGCTGGTTGCGTCATTAATTAAGATAATATTTCACAAACAAGGACCATTTTGTAACCTATTATTGCGCTATTGTTTATTGTCCTCAATAAAATAAAATAAAAATAATAATAAAATTTGAATCTCAACAGGACTCATGTCCTGGCGTCAAAATTAGAGGAAATTTGATAACGAGGAATTAGAAGCAAAATAATCTCAAATGACGTCCTAATTAGCAGAAACCTTAAGCATAAGTGGTGAAAAGATACTGATTTCATCATCCATCCTCCGCGCCTTTTCCCAACTAAGTTGGAGTCGGCTTTCAGTCTAACTACGATACGACTGAACTTCAATATTTTACGTCAAGCGACTGCTATCGGACCTCCACAACCCAAGTACTAGGCGATATCGAAGTTCTGTAGTTAGACCACGTTTTCGGACTTTTTAGGGCTCCAACTACCCGCAACGACCGCCACAAATGTTCGTGTGGCAACCGGAACCGACGGCTTAACGTGATCTCCGAGGTAAGGAGGGGTATCAATGTGTTAAGAATGGTCTCCCATCCTAAGACTGACCTTTCTAGTATTACTTAACCTTGTAATGTGCTAACCTACTCGGTTACCACTTAGCCAGGAGCCTTTCAATCAAGAGCCCCTCGTAAAGTCCCCTAGAAAAGATTCTGATTTAAGAAGGAAAAATAAAAAGATTGGAAAATAATGACGACGAACGACAATAATAACAAACTCTCGTCGAAGCTTACCTTAACTTGTTGAATAGTCACAAATAAGAGAATTCAAAATCAAGTCAAAAACCAAAAGTCTAAGTCTAAAAATCTTCGATCAAATGTACCATAGATACAGGTTCCCTAAAAAATTTCGTCAAATAGTGGCACCAGATACAACGTCACGTGCATGCCTTTAAAAAGCCATCCTAATAATAAACCAGACCATACAATGAAGGTCCCTATAAATATATGTTGTAATAGTTTGATACAAAAACTTCAATGAACGTCCAACTGATTTACATTTTCGGATAACTTTCTAACAGGGGAATAAAATCAAAGATGGATTAAAACGCCCTTATCGTTTCCATCAAATTGTGAATGATGCTTCTGCTGGAGTGTAGCAAAATCATCAATTAATAATACCATTAAAATTACAAACTATTTGCACAGTCATTTCATGAGATAATCAACAAATTAAATAATAAAAAAATCCGGGCCCGCAGCAGGCCCGCAAAAGTAGATTTCGTGTTTTTTGAATTTTTTTGAAAATCTGCCCCCCAGTTCTCCCGTTTGGGGGAATATCCCCCATTCACGAACTTAACCTTCATTTTTGCCCTGTTGATTTTTCGTCCAAGTTTGAAAGCAATCGGTGCATAATTGCAACCTCTATCGTGGCGGTAAAATTGAGGTACATACATATTGCTGCAACTCAGTGATTGAGCTGTACCAAGAAAGAAGGATCTGGTTTCCTACAGAAAGAATAATAAAAGATTATGCGAAGGAACTTAGGGTTTTACTGAAACCTTTAAATTATTACAATGACATTAATAAGGTAACTCGCAAAAACTTAATCAAACAATTAATATATCTTGCGGCTCCGTGTGTCAGCACGGACAACTGTCTCCCAGGGCTTCACCGATGGGAGTCCGCTTGTTTTTTCATCGTTCCATTTTCTAAACGATTTCAAATACGAATTAGAATCTTGAGCACGAAGTTGCCTACCGTCTACCTAAAATATTCCAGCAATTCATAGGTTAGCGCAAGGACCTATCATTATGCTTCAAATCGACACAATGCTGCATAAGACAGTCAAATCAAATCAGTCCTTCTTTATAAACGGTACGTTCTGTAGAAATTTGTATTAAATAATGAGGTGTGACGTCATACCTATTTGCCAAATCATTTACTTTGATATTTGATTCAACGATTAAAAAACCAGCCAAGTCCTTCATGCGCGAGTCCGACTCACACTCGCGCATGAAGGACTCGCACCATCACCATACGTAAAGATTAGTAAAAATAACACGTTTCTAGTACGGGGAGCCTCTTATATTTTTAATTTATTTTTATTATTTGTTGTTATAGCGGCAACAGAAATACACATTCTGTGAAAATTTCATCTGTCTACCTATTATCATGAAATACAGCTCGCTGAAGGACGGACAGCGGAGGCCTAGTAATAGGCTCCCGTTGGTTAGCCTTCGCGTACGGAACCCTAAAAATAATAAAAAACTTGGAAACGGTAATGAATATAGTTTTCGTCAGTCTTACTTAACATAATGAGAACTGTTAAATAATTATTTTAACCATAGTAGTACAAAGTACCCTATTCAAATAAATGACATAAAACAAAACTTCAAGAAATCAATGAAGTGGCTATACATTATTTTAGAAAATAACGAGTATTGTTTGCCACAAACTGTGTTTGAGAAGCATCCGGCTCAAGAAAGTTAGTAAATATATGTAGAAATAATGCAGGATACTATAGACAGGAGTGTCACGTGGCTTACCCTGTTCGGATACCCATTTTTAACCTCCGAGGCCAAATGAGGGGTGTTATAATTTTAGCGTGTTTGTGTGTCTGTCTGTGGCATCGTAGCTCCCAAACGGATGGACCGATTTAAGTGCGTTTTTTTGTCTGAAAATTGACTTGATGGGGAGTGTTCTTGGGTATAATTCAAGAAAATCTGTTCAGTCATTCGAAGATCGTCAGCTCTTTTCTAATCGTTGAAGGGATTTTCAAGTTGGGGGTATTTTTAATTTTCAATTTATGATTATAAATCTCCCATTCTATATCTAATCTCTAAAACCTTAACGGAGAAATCATTCTACGATTTAAGCGTTCGCGACTGAAAGTTCCTTTGAAAGCGTATTATTTATTCAAAAACTTTATGCACATTTGTACAAAGGCGGACTTAATACCCAGGGCATTCTCTACCAGTCAACCTTGGGGTGATGTAGAACTGCTATAGGGTAGGTGCAAAGATACATTTGAATTATTCATAATACAAACTAATATTTACACTACTTACATGTATAGATTTCTAGACATATTATTATGTACACACAGTTTCATATATACACAAACATACATAAGTACTAAGTATAATATACATATTAAGCGACCGTTCTAATTTTACTCGAAAACTGTATACGCCACATCGTATATACTTGTTAGTCTTGATATTATAATTTATAACAACCGTAAAGGAAGAAATTTTGGGTGTATGGAAAAAAACTTGTAACCAATTTTAGGATAGTTGTGATATTTATTCTATATTTATATTACATTTCTACCCCAGGTCTTGGTGGGGAGGCGTGTGGATCAACATGCTCTCAACTAATCCCCGTGGGGCTAAAGTCAGCACTTCAAGAAGGCCACAAGAAGGATTCGGAAATGTACGGACAGCCTAGATACTCCGTGTGCCCTGCGCTTTGCAGCAACCTTCTAGGTAAGACAAGGGGTATTTTAGACTCGGTAAACTGAACCATATCCTTTTCCCTGCTCCTTCCTTCCTTCCTCTCTTTCAAAGGGAGTCAACCCGCAGTCGCTGGTGATAGTATAAAATTAACAAGAGCATCCGAACAACTGAGAACGCAAGCCATTACAGGCGATAGAACTAATACACATAGGGAGGCAAAATCTCTCTCAAGACTAGAATGTTTGGGAAAGTCGACAGGAAGTATTGATCACCGATGACAGCAGTGTCGGTGATCAAATTTAGAAGTTCTAAAAATAGAAGTAGTAGCATAAAAATAAGTTTTAAAAGTACTTAGAAGTAGACTTGTAAACAAAGTGGTAATCTATCAACTAGAAAGGTTTATGCTTTCATTGGATTATATGCCTTCAGATGGACAACTCTGTAAGTTACTTGTATTTCCTGAGACAGGGAAAAGAGGTCGGAAGGCTGAGGTAAGGGTAATATGCACTGTTAGGGTCCCCCTAAAGCTTTACACATAATTTTGACTAATCCTTTCCTTGCCCCTAGTAGTATTTTTTTATAAATCACCTTCACCACACTTTTCAATAATAGACATTTGAGACGCAGACAATACAACTTCTTGGTGTCCTCGGTAAATAGAATCGGCAATAGAAACAATACTGGATAATATTACTGACTAACATATATGGTATTCTGTATGTGGAGATACGTCCTGACCCCTAAGGTTATAACCTCCTTCTATTTTTTTATTTTATTTATTTATTTATTTATATAATCATTGCTAATATGGGTTACAAAGTATAGGATGTAAGTAGTAGTATAGTTTCACCATATTTCACCAAACAGGTATGTAATATTTACAACTTTTAAAAGAGAAATTACAAAATACATTAATATTCATTTTCAATTACACAAATATACAATCCAATGTCAATAAAATAACAAATCCTATAGCTTAAGATGTTAATCATAGTATAGTTATTTATTGTTTATGTTAGTTGTATTGTAATTAAATGTCAGCGATATAATATAAATGTCTTAGTTCTGTTACTTAGTAAATTCCCTTAACTAGGTATTGTTAATAATATAAATTGAAATGTCTTATTTATCAAATGTATACTGAACACATCATAATTATGGTATATTGTACTGCTTCAATGAGTTATCAGATAAAAAGTCTTTTAAGAAATAGTAGCATTTGCCAACTAACAGTTCACGGAGTTGCTTTTTAAATATTTTTAACTCTGAAATAGCTCTGATAGGCTCGGGAACATTATTAAAAATACGCGAGGCCAAGCAAAAGATGCTCTCATGCATTAGATGTGTCTTGCTAGGAACTATGTGCAATTTATTCTGATGCCGTATACGCGTACGATAATGGAATAGTTCAGAGTTATTTTTTACAAATATTGCGACCTCAAGTATGTATAAACATGGAAATGACAACAGCTCCATCTTTTTAAAATATGGTTCACAGGAGTCAGGCACATTGAAATTAAACATGGCCCTGATACAGCGTTTTTGAGCAATAAACACACGTTCCTTGTCTGTATTATTGCCCCAGAATATCACACCGTATCTGAGAGTTGAACTGACGTAACCGTGGTATGCTGTTAGTGAAGTAGACGGGCTTGCTATCTTTCTTAATTTCTGGAGAGCGTATGAGAACTGGGCTAGTTTTTTACATACATAGTCGACATGCAATTTCCAATGATTTTATTATCGATGTGTAACCCTAGAAATTTTGCGACTTCAGCTTCTTCAATGTTGCTGTCTAGGTAACAGATTTTTAAAGTCGCTGTGCGACTAGCTCGTATTTTGAAATTCATTATTTTAGTTTTTTCAAAGTTAATCGTTAAATTATTTATTTTAAGCCAGTCTATAATTCGTACCAAAGATTGATTAATGTCAGATTCTAAATTTAATGTATTGTCGTTAGTAAATAGTACAGTGCTATCATCAGCGTATAATGTAATGTCATGATGTGTTACCGAAGGCATGTCGTTTATATATATAAGAAAGAATAATGGGCCCAAGATACTCCCTTGTGGAACACCAAATTTAGCAGTTCCAAGTTCAGAAGTGCAGACTTCTTCAGTTTTTGTTATTGGGTTGACCCATCTTACTTACAAACTGCTGTCTATTCGAAAGATACGATTTTACTAGATTGCACACATTACCTCTCACACCATATGCGTACATTTTTCTTAACAAAGTATTATGGCCGACACGGTCGAAAGCCTTCGACATTTCCATATACAACGCTACAGCCGGCAGTCCTTTGTCCAAACTGTTCATTACATTACGTAAAAAGTTAAATAATGCTACGTTTATTGATTTGTTATTTCTGAACCCATATTGGCATGGTGTTAGAATGTTATGTTTTTCAAAGAAAGTATATAAGCATTTGTGTATTACCTTTTCGAATATTTTAGCGAAGATAGATATCAACGCTATGGGTCTATAGTTAGTCATATTTGTTTTGTCACCTTTTTTAAATATTGGTTTTATAACTGATATTTTTAGTTTGTCCGGAAAATTGCCTTGTTCCATGCATAAATTAACAATATGGCTTAAGGGTTCAGAAATAATATGTGCGACATCTTTAATGATATTGGTCAAAATGTCATCAAAACCTGTGCTGTTTGTGTTTTTCAAACTTATTATTATTTTATATATATCATCAGTGATATTCGGCGTCATAAAGACTGAATTAGAGATAAATGGTATTTTATTAGAACTATTAAGTGGATTTGTAGGTATATTATAATTATTTATGGAAAGAAAAAAATCATTAAATGCCTTTGAAATGTCATTAGGATTGCTGATTATTACATATATAATTGTTTTATACTTTCAGTCGGATGATTATATTTCGTCTCATTTATCACTTTCCATGTTGCTTTGCCTTTGTTTGTTGCAGACTTAATGTAGTTTTCGTTTTGTGATTTTTTTGTCATCCTAATTATAGTTTTGTACCTCTTAGCATATGTTTTAAATGTGTTTCTATTAGATTGACTTTTATTATTTCTATATTGCCACAGAAGATAAGATTTACGCTTACTGCATATTTTTATACCACGCGAGATCCATTTTGGTTTTGATGAGTTAGAAATACTTTTTTTTTTTTTTTTAAAGGAAAGCATAGATGGTACAGCATAACAAAGTTTTCATGGAATTTGTTATAAGCGCTATTTGCATTCATACAGCTGTACACATCATTATTGGTTAGCTGTTTTAAATATTTAGTAAATATTATTCTATTATCCTTCGAGTAATCTCGTTTTATTATATACCAATATTTTAGAGTACAAGTCTTTTTGACGGGAACCGTAATAATCTGGGCATTGTGGTCCGATAATGCGAGTTCCTTGACAGTGCCTTTGGATGCTTTGACATTATGGGCTATGTTGTCTATGCAAGTCTTACTAGCAAAACGCGTTATTTGTTTGAATTGTAATTTCAAATTATATGTATTCTGGGAATCGTTGGACAAAAAACGGGTGACTGCTCTTTGTGGAATTCTTTAGGAAAGGCTATGCTCAGCAGTGGACGACCCATCGCTAAAATGATGATAACAAGATGTCCTAGAAATAACTCATTACATAATAATTCTCTCCATAGGTGAGCCACTATGCAATTGCACTCCGCCAGAGGGGGAGCACACGATCAACTGGAGTGCTGTATGCTCAGCTTTTGGCAACGAGGGATACACATTGAATGGTAAATGAACATAGCAGTAACCAATCAGAATCCAAGATATTACTTTCTATTTCTTAATGCCTCATACCAAGACACTGTACACGAAGGATAGCTATTGTAGCAGCATACGATATTTCTGATACTAAGCGGCCAAAGCCTTGCAGTACGCTTCTCACACTTCTCACATCTTCAAAGAAATAGGCAGAGTTATGACACACTCTTATTGGGTCAGCTCTATTTTTTTCTTACGTAATAATAAAGCCAAATACGTGAGTGGGACAAAAATAGTAATATAGTATAATAAAAAATAGTTAGCAAAATGTAGATTTTTAATACGCCTCTAACTACCCCTTCGGGGATACAGGCGTGGGTGTATGTAATTCATACTTGCCACACTAAAAAAAAATTACCGATATCGGGATGGAATAGGACCTTACGATTGCGGTAAAAAAACCACAAGTTATACTACGATACCATCCGAGCAGAGTGTGTTTTTAAGAATAATGTGTTTTTGTAAAAACTATAGCAAAGAAGTCGTCAAAACAATTTAAAATATAGGAGTCTTGTGAGGAAGTTCTTTTTGGACCACATAGTACATACATTTGGGCTTTAAAATGTAGGGGTTCTCACCGGTGCGGGTTTCACCGATGACCATAGGCATAGGCATTGCCATAAACAAATCTTTGGAATTCAAGCTAGGATAAAATCAATAACACATATAATATGTGCAAAGGAGCCATTTTTCCCCTACAACAGTTTAATTTATACTTTATTTATTAATTAATGGTTTATTTTATATATTTGTATATCTAACAATAGTTACGGTCAATTAATTAACATTACCCTTTACCCCAATAGGTTGTTCCGGGTATCAGAACACTGCTACGTCTGACCCAATGACCGTACTATCCGCGTCCAACGTCCGTGTCCTGGCTAACTCTGAGGGTTGGGCAGCATGGTGCAACGTACAATGTCGACAGGGACAAGGTGGAGCAGCTTGCAACTGCAGTCGAACCCCTTTCCAGTAACATAAATCACTTTTACCCCCTTTAATGAGTTTTATCCTTTTCCAGTTCATGTTTTTCAATACTATAGGCATTTTATTTTAATAATTAGTTACAATAAACCCTCAATAAAAACACATGTTGATGTTGAATACCATACTATATTACATTTTTATAGTTTTTATACACTATATAAATATAATGCTTGAAATATAATGGGTGTATAAAATTTATTCATAATTTTAATTAAAAACCATATCCTTTTTTGTAAAATTATACTGCTTTTTTGTGTGGAAATGCAAGTAGGTAATTATAAAAAATAATATTAATCTTACTTACAAATATAATCAAGAATAAATATAATATTAGCCTATAAGAATATTATCCATTTTTATTATTTTATATTTTCAGTAAATGTATTTGGCATTTAATCAATATTATCGACTTAAGATCATTATAATATACATATATAATATTAAAATAGTTAAATAAGAAATGAAAAATCTGTTGGCAAGACAATATCGACCGTAATTTAAATGAATTTAAATTGTAACATTTATTTTATGTAGTTTAAATTTCATTTATTAAACTTTATTTTTCATTTATTTTTGCTTTTATTTTTTGATTTATACCTTTAATTTGGACCTACCAGTCAATTATTGAGTTCGACTCCCTAAATTTTTCAATTTTAATAATTCGTGTTGGTAAATAGTAAAGAGAAAATGTAGTTTTATGTATGTCGTGTAGTCAGTGTTATATAGGTGAAAAGTAGTTTCAATGAATTTTAGGTGTTAAAGTATTTCGTACGTATTTTTCTGTTCACTTCAGTGAACAACTAAATGTAACAAATGTTGGTCCTAAATCTTACTACTAAACTACCACGTTATATTACTACTAAAATTCCACACAATTCAAATCAATATCTTAATATAATTTAAGAAATATAAAAACTTATGTCATCACAGAGGAACTACAAATCTATTTATAGATTTCTCTCTCACCTAAACAAGTAAACTGGGTACACTAATCATCCAATATAATTTATAATGTATTATAGCAAAGTTAAAAAAAAACCATTAATTACTTACCCTTAAAATAAATTTCGTAAAAAGCCCACACACTTCGAGTTTTAGCCTTTGAATGAAATATTAAACTCCAATGTTATCTTAGCTTCATTTATAAATAATGAAGTATAAATATAATTTATTCTTCATTTCAAATTAAAATTTAACCTCATTGAAGGTTGATGAGTTTTAAATGTATTTTATTTGAAGAAATAAATTTTAATGTCGATTTTTAACTAAATATAAATTAAATGAACACACATATTTCGAGTCATCTTTTAATTACAACTCACTAAAATAGTTTCTTTTTGAACACAATTTCAAACTTGTATTGAGTCATTGTAGCACTAACTCGAAACATGGAATTGTCGATGTTCTAACTAGTTTATTATCAAGTCACGTGAATTGTACTCGTATACTAACAACAACAGTTAATTATAAGCTTTAAAAGTCATTTAATTTTGCTTTTAAAACGTATAGACCCGGCACCTAAGACATTATTTTTATCGTGTGGAAACGCCTACGGGTCATTTCTCCTTCGGAGCTAGCGATGAAGAGGTATGCAGGAATCGACCAATCGAAACTATAAACCACACGGTGTTCCGTCACAAGTGGGTATATTACAAGGAAACTACAATTATGAATTTTCAATGTGAAAGGCATTTATAATTCAATCGGTAAGAAAAAGTGACTATTTTGTTTTTCTATACATTTGAAATTTTTATCCCTCGTTATCGTGATTGCGGATTTGCAAAAAGAAGAGACTACGTTTTCGTATATACGTATTGAAATAAGTTATTTTGCCATATCTATTTGTGTTTCTCTCTATTGCACTAGATTCCATTATTAAATCGACAAAACGATCCAATCAACTACGAGGTCTTTTGTTATAAGAACTATTATGTCCTTGTTCTTTTTAATCTCTGTTTATATCTTCACGGCATGCTTTTTTCATTTATGACGCAGACCCATGACCTAATTAAGTGTTTCAAAGTCAATGTTAGTGGAGTTCAATCACCAGGAGAAGAAAACTCATTTATGTTAATAACTCTCTTAATACAGAAGAGTAACGTAGAATTGTAATAATTAATGCATAAACTATAAATATCTTTAATATAATATGATTGAATGCACATGCAATTGTTGAATTGTATATGCGTGCATGTATAATCGCGTTATAAAAGATAAGTGTTAGTGAATATTGATTAAATATGGTATATTCATAATGTGTTATTTGTGATCACATTTTATATTAAATAAGCATGTGGGGATATCTCTTTATGAGTGAGTACGTGTGATTGAGATCATGTATGCATGTGTTTAGGATAGTCGACCAAGAAATATCACAATAAACAATATCACAAAAGTCTTCCATTAGTTAAGGATTAGTGTGTAAAAATATATAAATGTAAAAAAATCATATCATATATTAATTGTATGAAATAACTGTGTATAAGAGAAGGTATATTAAGTAAGTAGTTTAAAATAAAAATTTAAAATACCCCCGATTCAAAAATCCCTTCAATGAAAACAAAAAAAAAATAATAATTTTTAAAAGTACTCTCGATCAAGTCACTATTGAAACCAAGAATACTATATCAAAATCGGTCCATCCGTTTAGTAGCTATGATGCCACAGACAGACGCACAGATATTCACGTTAAACTTATAACACCCCTCCTTTTTGCGTAGGGGGTTAAAAAGTAAGAATGAATACTTGTTAATTTTTAGGCTGATCCTATCACAAATCAACAATTCACCACACAACACAACACAACCGATTTCATTATTATTTATTAAATTTATTATTCTTACTGACGTTATGCACACAAAGGTTATTAACGTCATTTAGTAATTTTTTATCATACTAAGAGATTTATTAAATTTAGTTTCCTTTTTGTAAAATATATTTATTATTTTAGAGTAATTGTCTGTGTTCGGTTATTTTAGTGTTTAAATGTAATGTCAAATAAATTTGACATTCGGAATTGGGGGAATTGAGTTAACAGATTCCCTTATATTATAGGTTAAGCTAACATCACTTAGGATTTCTTTTTTATTGGCAAGATTGTATGAGTCTTATTAACTATAACAATAACTCTGTATCATATAATAATCAGGGACGTTATGGATATGAAATTTCGGATCTGGATAAATAATAAAATTATTTCGGATTATTTGGATAATAGTTTCGGATAGTTTCATATACGGATATTAAATTCTTAAGGAATTGTAATAGCAAAATACATATAGGTAATGATTAGACATTATTTCTAGGATACCGTGTGGTACAACAATTATAAAAATAAATTAGTCTTATAAGAGATTATCATAGCTGCTCATTTTTATGTGTAATCTACTTCCTAATTCAGCTCATGTTTCATTTAGACTTCGTCTCTAACCGAAATTATTCGAAACTTTTATATCAGATTCGGTTTCGGATAGATGTTTATTTTGGATATCCGATAGTTTCAGTTACAATAACGCAGCTCCATAATATTTCTGATAATAATAAAAAATGAGAGCAAATTTCTATAAATGCGTGATGCGTGCGTGCGTGACAAATCGCATTCAGGATATTTCACAGAGTTGATATAACCAACATTATTCTAGAGAAATGTGATGCAAGGAAGGTGAAAGATAATTTAATTTAATAGAATAAGAAAATAATAAGAGAATACTCACATTAACGAATACTCGTTTGTCATTCATTTGGCGTAGATCTTTACTGTTGGACAGTCCCATGATTCTTTCGTCTGTTGTTCGCTGAAAACCACGTGAAAATCAGTAGGTGTCTTTGTTTTTTCTATATTCAATTTAAATATTATTTATTCTGTATATCATGCTAGTAATCGTGTGCACAAGAACTTTTATTACGTGATACAGAAGTTTTTTCTTTACATTGATATATTAAGAAAGTATATGGATTTTGTACTATAGAGGCAATACAGTTTGTATTGTTCCTTTTTGTTCACGCACTTAAACTCTAAAAAATAATCAATGTATTCATTGTTTTACTCTAGTTTAAAAGGGAATCGATATCTTAAATAAAAAAAGAATAACCTGAACATAAATACACAGTGAATCACCAAATATATAATACCCAAATCCACCAAATTATGATAAAAATAATATAAAAGCGCGCTTTATGTACATATAAATTGAAAAGTAACGCACAATAACAAATTTATTAAAATAAATAACGTAGTATAAATCTTATATTTATACTAACTTTTAAGCTTTCGCGTTCCATGATATAATTATGTATAAATATATACTGTTAACATACGTATATTTATACTTTTTAATCATTGTTATAATTCATGAATGATTTTAGTATATAATTCATATATAATTATTTTATTTTTATTTATTTAAAAAAACATACTTATGACATTTTAAATAAATATAAATCATATATTCAAAAGTAAAAAAATTGTGACAGTGTATTATATTGTTATTTTAATTATTGTTGCATGCCATTATAATAGCGTGTTACCAGCATTCGTGTGATCGAGTTTTTCTTAAATAATTTATGATGTTGGAGTGTAATGTTTTCAGGGTATGTATGTGATTGTTTTTATTTGTAAACAAATTTGGATGTATGAGGTATCGTTAGAATCGTTACATCATCCTGAGTGACACTGGCGATATATTTTTCAAAATGCAATGCAAAAAAAAGAAAATTGGCAGGCCATTCCCATTTTTAATTTTTTTTTATTAGTTATTCGTTTCAAAATTCACTTGCTATGTTATATTTTCAGTAGGTACATTAAATATGTACAGTTGATTGAAACAATGACTTCTTAATTGTAGTATATAGTTTTATTCAATTCTTTATATATATTTTATATTTATATTTTATTTATATTTCGTATAATAAAATAAAATTGAGATGGATGATGTAGAAATAAGTTCAATTCTATATTACATTTTAGTCGTAGGCACGTTCGGCATGTAAGGGCCGGCTCGACCGGAGTGATACCACGGCCTCACAGAAAACTGGCGTGAAGCAATGCTGAGGTTACCGGAGGCCCTAATCCCTTAAACGGCAACGCATTTGTGACTCTTGAGTTGCAGGTGCCCCGTCAGCTCGTTTGCCCCCTATCCCATAAAAAAATACATAACACAGGATGTGCAGATTAACTAAATCTTCGATATACATAATCTTTACTATAATACCATATCCTTTTTTCTTTTTTTTATCTTAACATTTCCTATAAAAATAAGTAGGTATCTAAAAATAAGTGACAGTCTCCGTGTACTAAAGTAACGAGACATTCTTCAACATTAACAAGTGGATAAGCAACTTAGAAGTCAACTGTTGGCCCTCATCAAACCACTTGGCGTCATCACAGCCACTTTAGAAATTGGCCGTTCACCGAAAAAATAAATACACGGGATATCACTACAGCCTCCTTATGATCCTCCTCACCTGATTAATGGACGATCCCTTTTAAATACAAAAATCTTACAACATAACTTACCTTTAGGTAAACGAGAACTTTCAATAACAATATCTTTCAAAAACTCGACATTGACAAGTTACTACCAAAGATACATCAAACAAATAATTTTTTCTCGATATCGATACAAAATAATATTATCGATAAATTATTCACTCCCAGTCTTACGACTTCTACGGGTAATATCAAACTAGAAATACTTCTACCACTCTATCGATATAAGAATTGAGCTAAACAAAGAATGTACAATTATTGTTACGATGACAAATGGCACTTACGTCTATCCGTATTGAACTGAAAATGTGATTTAAATGGAATTCAAAGTTAACCTTGTCACTTCTCTAAGAGGTCGCTAAGTCCCTTCGGTAACGCCATCGAAATTATTTGACTCACAATAATTGTTTTGGGTGTTCGTGATTTATCTAAAACCTGGGTTAACTCCATATTCACCTAATGAATAAAATCATTTATCATCTCGCTAGTTATTTTTAGACCTATATCAGCGGTGACGGCAACAGCAACAGTCTAAGTGCAATTTACAAGTAGGAACTGAATAGCCTACTTAAGTCTGTTCTGTCTCAAGTTCTGGCTCACTTCTGCCATAATATCTTCTTGTACACCTAGTATTTCGGGTATGCCGTATTCCGTGTTTTTGGGATATCTTTAAGAATGGAGTTCTGAGCCTCTATGAGGCATCAAATTAAGACGGGCTAATTTTAAGTCACGGAAATGTCTCATTCATGTGAAAGGTGCAAGTTGTATCAACATTTAACAATATAGCAAAACACTTCCCTCTAAACATCAATTGATTTGATCCGCTATTGAGGTCTAAATATGTTTACTCGAAAGTAACACAACAAGTATTTAACTTAAATTCATAAGAACACAACACAACTGTGTTTATACCAGCAGTAAACAGGACATCATCGTACCCGAACATTCCACCCGTGCTAGAAGAGGGCGAAGATGACAAGGAAGTAAGCGCCAGATACTTTTCCCTCACCTCATGTTAAAGAATGCTAGAGAAGATGACGAGCCACGGACCGCAAAAGAGTGTTTTATTTTACGTCGTCGGTGGCAAACAAGCATACGGCCCGCCTGATGGCAAACGGTTACCGTAGCCTATGGACGCTTGCGATTTCAGGGAACTCGCATGTGCGTTGTCGACCCTTTAAAAACCTACACACTCCTTTCTTGAAGAAACCCATACAAAATACAAAAACCTTGGAGCTCATTCCACAGCCGGAGGGTTCCCGGCAGGAAATTCCTCTGGAACCGTACCCTACGCGATCATTGTGCATGTGGCAGGAATCCATTCAACATTACTTGTTT
The DNA here is from genome assembly GCA_963859945.1 of Euplagia quadripunctaria. Lineage (NCBI taxonomy): Eukaryota > Metazoa > Arthropoda > Insecta > Lepidoptera > Erebidae > Euplagia > Euplagia quadripunctaria. The sequence continues at coordinate 10,924,584 of OY982587.1, read as the reverse complement.
CATTAATGTGAGTGACATTATCTCAAAGTACAACTACCTTGACGAATTATTGGCATAATGTCACCAGCCATTTCTAACTTAACCCAGGAATTCAGACATTAGAACACCACCTTTTGTCTAGCTCCTCGATAAAGTTCGGTCTTTTCGGCCTAGCGCAGATAGTTCTGAGACTCAGAGCAAAACGGAATATTAAAATAAAACAATAGGATTAAAATATACGTACCAGGTCTCATACTATAAGATATTAATGTAGCAGAACTTTATGTATGTTATTAAATAACATTGACGTAAATATATTTTTTTTATTAAGTACGATTCACACTGAACGGGCCGCGCCAGAGCGCGTTTTTAGTACGGTGATGGAAATTGAAGTTTATATTTATTACTAAAAATTCAATTTTGCATGGCATTTCTTGCCGCCGCGGGCGGTTGGCACCGCCCACTTGTGCTCGGCTACCGAGCCGCGACGCGACGCGCTCCGGCGCCGCCTGTTTGGTGTGATTCATACTTTAGATGACATGATTACATGACAATCGGTATTTCGGCGCTGTCGGTAGGTACTTGGACTTAAAGTCGCATTGTAACTTTTATTAAAAGCCATGTTGAGCAGAATTTAGTCTAAAAAATGTTGTAAGTGAATCAGATAAGAGACAAGTCTTTCACAATAGTCGAAATATAAAGTCAAAATTTGGAATGTGACATTTTGCGACCTTCTGTCAATACCATTCACGCACGCGCCCACAGAGGATCTGTTGACACGTGCGTGATTTTGAGAGTTTGCTAATCAATTCTGTTTTTAATTTTGTTTGAAAAAAAAAATTCCGCCTTGTTGTAAATTTCTAACTGAAATTAACTAAATTTCTGAGTGAAAACACCCTAAAAGAAAATTCAAGAAAACTTCTTAGACTAGTAGTGGTATATTGTATCTTATGATACGACACCTGTTCGTCATATTGAAGCCCCAATCTTAATATGTAATTGTATTCTGAAAAAATATTTAAATATGTCTATGGACGATGTTCGCATAAAAGAACCTCTCTACATACTCAAACTTTGTGGAATATGAATTAAGTTTAGTGTTAATAATCAGTAATTAATAATTGTAGGTACTAATTTATTTGTATGTATTAAACAAACAAATCAATAAATATCGTAGAACCTAGAATAAAAATTAACTGTTAAATTACGATAAGTGAGTAATGTGGGTGAATCTTATAATCAGCTACTATTATTATTAATTTTTATCCATTTCTACTGACACTCTTAAATTGTATATAGTCATCCGTGTCATTTTATTGAAGTGGAAACTTCTTTAGGCACGTTGAGCACTTTTGGTATAGGGGAAAAACAGTGAACTCGCGTGACCGTCACGCTCAGATACACAGACATATATGCAGATGTGTGTGTGTATATGTATATATAAATATGTGTGTATGTGTTTTCACTTCTGACGTGCAGTCAGAAGTGACCTGGATTACGACTAATAAGACAGTTTAACGTGTAGGGGGCGTTACACGCAGTGTATGACAAGAAGCGTTCTACTATCCGATTTTAGTTATTTAAATTGACGCACGCGTGTCGCTATCTCTTTAAAATTAAAAAATTCAACAAATTAAATGAAAAAAGATTTTGAAATACATGCGGTGACTCCAGAGGTTATCCTCTACTTACACATAATTTCATAAAATTCATATTTCTTTTTGTTATATTAGTATATAGATTTAGTTTCAATTCATTGCTTTTAGCAAACATTCTTTTTCGTCGTTAGTCACCTTTGTGTTTTCTGTTTATAATTACTCAGATCGAACTTAACCCCGTTTTCGCGTAACGCTCTTTGACCAACTTTAACGCATTTTAAACAATTTAAAAACAGTCAAAAATAAGCTTAAATTTTTAATATTACGTCGGTGGCGACTAAGCATAATATTAATAAAATAGATTAATAAAACTTGCGACATCTGTTGTGAAGACAATAAGAAACATTTTTATAATTATCACTAGGAAATAAGTATTTAGGAATTAAGTAGGTACCTACTTGCATTAAATAAGAGCATAAGATTTTTGGTCTAACGGTAGAGCTTCTACTGTACCTACTGCTTTGGTTTATTTCATAGCAGATGACTTGTACTGTGGAAGGAGTGACATTTAACTGCACTGCTAGCTATGCTGCTACACTATTTATAAGACGTGTGCTGCCACTAATACAAACTCCTAAATTTACGTGAAAATAAGTACTGAAGGTTTTTAATGGGGAAAACTTTTCAGAGATTTGATAGACATAATACGTTTCTTAAGTTTCGTTAGAATCGAATCAGTTTGAATTTGTATGACTTTATAAACATCTATAAAAAGTCTGTACTTGGAACTGCAGTCGAGCATTCGACTGCAAAAGTCAGTTTGTATATTATAACACTTTTGTATTTACAATAAAATTTTCTCAGTCTGTGCCAATGTTAAACTTTCAGGTTGGTTTCAAATCATTCGCTCGTGGAATATGTAAATTTTGCCAAGACAGTAAAAATGTTCTTCGAAATAACATTACTATAAATTAAGGGCGACATAAAAAAAAATACTTATTCTATTGTAATACTTACAAAATCTATGCATGTATGATAATAAAATTATATGTTTTAGCGTCTCTAATTGATAATTAAATGTATGCACGTGATCTTACTTTTAATTGTATATTGTATTGTACATATCTATACTGCATACGTGTGTTAGCAATGTCGGTAATGTAAAATTAACATTTTACAAATATAACACTATAAACCTAAGTAAAATATAATGAGATCTGGATCTCTCTGATCAATTATGAAAAATTCAGATGATAGAGAGACTGAACTCTTCAGTAAAAGAGATAGCTTAAAAAACGAGCGAGTGTTGTGAGAATTGTTAGTTCCAACAATCGGTCCTATTTCTCAACTCCGATCTGTAAAACAGCTTAAACGTATAACTTAAAAAAGTAATGCGATTAAGCTCAACCGTATTTCTACTGTTAAGAGATTAAGTATATGTTTTAATATTTCCTTTAAGAACTAAAGGAGTCGATGTTAATGTTATCAAGTCCTATTACTTTATGATCTGCGATAATAATGTTATTATTGTAAATGTTTTTATGTACTTCGATAATTGTAATCGTATGTATGGTTAATCTCATCTTAGATGCCCAAGAAAATAGTTGTCGTACCTGTGACGTGACATTCGTGTTGTGCATTTCTGTGTCTGCCAGTGTCTATACCTCTTCGGGAAGAGAAATAGGCGTCGCTAACTGCTTACAGTTATATTTTTGTTATTGAGTGAAAAATAACAAAGTAAAATGTCAATACTCAAGTAGTTAGTAAACAGCTATCTGGCAAGTATTTTTAACAGTTTAACATAAAATATAAAGGAGGAATAAATAACTAAATTAAAACACATTTATTTTATAACAACACGTATTATTCCTTCTTTTTACGTCTTACTCAATGTATTTATTTATTTTTACATTATTTTGTGAAAGAAGTTATTACAATTTATTACAGTTTGTTTTTATTACCACTTTGTTAGAAGGTTTTTGTCTGTGGGTTTCTGCAAAATATTTATAATTTGTGTACAGTAAGAGTAAGAGTTTTATTGTTGGAGAATGCAATATTAAGTTAATTTGCTATGTCATGATCGGCTACGCAGTGACTACGTCTATTAGTATTTTATTAAACCTCTTCAAATGCAAACACTATTGTTCTATTAATATTAGCACCGAATTAAACATTTCTTATATATTTATTATGGTAGACTTGTGCCATTCGGCAAAATTGAAGAGTAAACGTATGTCTTGATGGAAGAATTATTGTATAACCAGATATTGACATGGACTAGAACCGTGTTTTATTTTTAAATATTTACTAGATACTATTTAATACTTCTGTAAACACTTTCTTGGTAGGTGTAGAGGGATATGGTAGATTTGTTTTATTAAAACATATGTTTTATACCTAGATATGTGAAGTTAAAACCATAAAAAATAAATTCTGAATATCTGTCGCTTTAGGGAAATATGCTTAACTAGTTTTACTTCAAAAACGTTAAACGTGTCTGTATCCTTATTTCCAACTGTTTAAATGTGAATTATAATTGTTTAAATTAGAAAATAAACAGTACATTCAATGTGTATATTTTCCTTGTTTTATTTTAACAACTTGGTCATCTACGCTACAAATTTGAATTAGTTGCTGCCCAAACCTAACCGACTAAAATAAAAATTGTTAACCATAGACATAATAAATATTAATTCCAAAGTTCCAACATTAAATAACATGAACAGAACTATCACTGCTCCATAGTTTATAATAATATTATACACACATTACAGGACAAAGCAGATTTTTTACATTTTAGGTAACCGGCCGAAGAATTTGAACGTTTTAATGCGTGAATCGTTTCCACTGAAGGTTTCCACATATAAGTATACTCGTAAAGCAGTAAGGTAATTTATAAGCACAATAGCCTTTGAAGTTATCGGTATACTTTGTATCGTATAGGGAACGTGCACAACGATGGCTCTGCCACCTGGTGGCGCAAACCCCGATCTATTACAGAAACAATACTTGACATTGGTACTTCACGTTATTAAATAATCACATTCAAGCAGTGAAAAATAACATTTAACTAAGTGTAAATGTATTGTTGCATTTCTGGATGCTTGAACACTGCAAAGAAAAATGAAAATAAGTCAAATGGTATAAAATTCTATTACTTTTCCACGAATAGTACTCACTTTCCATGGTTGTGATAAACGACATAAGTGGATAAATGCAGTAAAAAAACATATGTATTATGAGTTTTAAAAACATTAAGAAATTATTAATAATGTTATTTGTAAAAATAGCTACGTTTTGTATGTATTGTAGTAGTAGGTACTATTCAATACAAACAAAACTGTAATTAACATTACATCTAATAACTGTAATTTACGTGAAAACCGAATTCAGAAAATACTTTACAGTTATTTTGACATCTTAAAGAAGTTAGAAATTTTCGTTTGAGCTAAAAAAAAATTTTCAGTTATTACTGCATTTCCATGATTCCTAGCTGTTTCTTTTACTTTTAAGACATGCCCGGTTTCAAACAGTTTTTGGCCTTTTGACATATTCTATTTCTAATCGGCAAAAAACTATATTTTATAATTTTAATCATAATAATAATAAAAATGATTTAAATATAATTTAAACATTGACGGCAACACGTAAACAGTTCTAGTGTGGCTCTTGTGTCGATTTGTGCTGCCATCTATAATTTGTGCACGTTCCCTATTATTACATAAGGTCGACCGGTCTTCGCTAGATGGCGCTGAAAAATGTTTATCTATAGATGTCGCTACTAATTGAATAACTTTTACCTAATAAGATTAAAAACTAATAAATTGGCTGCATATGAATACCTCAAAGAGGCGGCATTTAATAGGAACAATATGCGATCCTAGTTTTCCTGTTAAATTAAAAGGACATGCCGTCCTGCATGGATCAGAATGTTGGCTCAGGCTCCACCAACCCAATCGCATTACGTTCCCCAAACTAAGGTCCCGAGACGCAGAGACCTTTATACGGCAGATCTTACCTCCAACGCCGTGGCATCAGTACTAGTTATGGCTAGTTACCCCTATGCCTATCGGTCTCAAGGTATCGCCACTCGTGAAACCACAGCCGCAGCGACCCCCGTTCGCAACTGTCACACTCCCTATTGTCCAGATAGGTACCGGAGCTGTAATGCACGCTCACCACCCGCATATTTGCATATTATGCTCACGCTAACACAGCTAGGATCGTCAGACAAGCCAACTGTCAGTTACCAGCTGGTACCGTAACTGTCGGCACGCTCACATCCCGTTCTACAAGTCATCAAGTCTACCCAGGTCTACAGACGGGTGTCCGGATCAGTGTCTAGTCACCTTTCTCCTTGCTTAGCAGGCAAGTGCCCGAGCTGCATCTCAGGGACCTCTGCTAAGGGACGCTGCAAGCCCCGCCGCATCCAAGATGGATGGACTGTGTTAAAGTGCGGGTTTGGCTAGAAATAGTAAGCGGTAAAATGACAAATGATAGAAGTAAAATAGAAAACACATTGCGCCGACTCCGAAATCAAATTGAGAAAACGGTAACAGGTGATGAGGATATAGGAGAGTACTTCAAATTTGGCTACAATTAATTTTCAAACGTAGGTATATTCAATTTTAACCTTCCACAGTATAATAACTTATAATAAACCCATAGCAATAATCATAACACTATAAGGAACGTGCACAAGCTATAGGTGGCAGCACAAATCGACACGAAAGACACAGTGTGGTGTAAAAAATATATCTTTTAGAACTGTTTTCGTGTTGCCGTCAATGTTTAAATTATATTTAAATCGTTTTTATTATTATTATGATTATAATTATAAAATATGGGTTTCTGCCGTTTAGAAATGATCGTCAGCGTGGCTAAAATATGTCAAAAGGTCAAAAACTATTCGAATCTGGGCATGACTTAATAATGATATAACGAAATAATGTGAATTATGTATCTTTTAAGCGCTAAATAAAATAAAAAAAAAAAAAAAAAAGACTTAGAAGGCTGTCTTAAGTTGGCGGAGAGAAGTCGCTTTTTTACATTTTTTTTTTGCTCTTTCAACTGTTCGTTAACTGTTCGATCAAAGTTTTTAATTGTTCGATCTCAGATTTTTTTTTAAATAAAATAAAAAATTACCCTCAAGTTGGCGGGGACAAATCGTTTTTTAAATTTTTTTTGCTATTTCAACTCTTCGTTAACTGTTCTTCATTGTTCAATCAACATTTTTAATTGTTCGAACTTAGTTTTTTTTTTATAAATAAAATAAAAAAATTGCTTTCTTAAGTTGGCTGGGAGAAGTCGTTTTTTAACCTTTTTTTTTTGCTATTTCAACTGTTTTAACTGTTCTTCATTGTTCGATCAAAATTTTATTTGTTCGATCTTAGTTTTTTTTTTTAAATAAAATAAAAAATTACCCTCAAGTTGGCAGGGAGAAGTCGTTTTTTGACATTTTTTTTACTATTTCAATTGTTCGTTAACTGTTTGGACAAAACTCGTAGTCCAATGCACATCATTTCAGAACACAAGGGTATAAATAAATCCACCAGGTGTCTGACGATCACGTTTATTGCAGGTTAAAAAAAATACAAAAATTGTCTTACTTAAGCTAACGGTTGTAATGAAACCATAGCGCGATCTAAATTTACTACAAGCTCCATCTATAGAGCCGCAACAAAAGCTTTATTAAATTAGCGCTTGAACATGCCGCTCACCATGGACAAAATATAAACCGCCCACCTTGGCAAGATATTTTGTCCATCGCAAATTGAATCTCAACAAAACTATAAAAAACGTTAGTATGATTACGTGTATAAACAAAAACTATATGAGGTGAGTTACACATGTAATTGATATAATAAGGAGTTCAAAATATTGAAAACTACATTACAACATATGATGACAAGTAAAATTCAAATCAAAAGAAAAAAAAAGGTAAAACAAAACGGGTGCACATGCTAAAATAACAGAATGACTCGCCGTACAAAAGGCCGTTTCCTACTAGAAGAGATACATCTTATTAATTAGTAACAGGTAAAACACATAATTTCGAAACTGGTCTCTTAATTAAAGACCCCCTGCACCTTAAACTGACCACACGCGTAAGTCCGTCCAGCCCTGGATGTTTAGTTTCCACAATACCATAAAGCCATCGTGCTGGAGGCAAATCATCCTCCTTTATCAACACAATATTTCCCACCATAGGTTCAGGAACTTGATATGCCCATTTGTACCTATTCATAAATTGCGTCAGATATTCTTGTGACCAGCGCCGCCAGAAATCTTGTAACATCCGCTGAGTCAATTGCCATCGCTTAAGACTAGTGATATTAGACTGTTCGTAGTTGAACTCAGGTACAAGAACCAGAGGTTCCCCAATCAAAAAATGACCAGGGGTCAGTGGTATCTGGTCTTGATTTTCACTTACCTGGGAAATGGGGCGCGAATTTAAACAAGCCTCTATTTGAGATAACACTGTAACCATCTCCTCAAAAGTAAGAGTATTGTTGCCAATAATCCTCTTGAGATGGTGCTTTGTCGACTTTATACCAGCCTCCCATAGTCCACCAAAATTTGGAGCGTGGGGTGGTATAAAGTGCCAAGTAGTACCGTTATCCGCCAACCACTCTCCGATTTCCTTTGTGACACTTGATTTTTCAGCATCCAACAACACCTTCAGTTCCTTTGCAGCCCCGACAAAGTTTGTGCCATTGTCGCTATATAAATCTGCGCAATGTCCACGTCTAGCGACAAACCGTTTGAATGCAGCTAAAAATCCCTTTGCAGTCATGTCGCTGACTACCTCGAGATGTATGGCTCGAGTAACCATGCAAACAAATAAGCAAATATAGCCTTTATAGGCATGATGACCTCTCCCTTTTGCCGTCCTTATATTAATGGGACCAGCATAATCAACTCCACTTTGATGGAAAGGTCGATTGGGAGTTACTCTTGCTTTGGGTAGCTGACCCATGAGCTGTTCCCTAATGCGAGCTGCATGACGGAGGCATGTGATACATTTACGCACATAAAATTTGGATCGATTCTTAGCATCAAGAATCCAGTATTTCGATCTCAGATAATTAACCATAATTTGTGGCCCTCCGTGCAAGGTCTTATGGTGAGTATCCGCAATTAATAAATCAGTAAAATGAGCTTTTGCTGGTATAATAACGGGATGTTTCATATTTTCGTTTATTTCAGCTCTCTCCAACCTTCCACCTACTCTGAGGATGCCATCATGATCCACAAATGGATTAAGTGAGGTGAGTACACTTTTCTTTTCCACGCCTTTTGTTTCTTGTAAAGCTTTTATCTCTTTGCTAAAGTATTGCTTTTGACACTTCTTGATACACACTATTAATGATTCATTCAACTCTTGCGCTGTTAACCACGAAGGTAACTTCTCAGCGCAATTACGCTTTCCTTTGAAGTAAATGAACCGTCGGCAATAAGCGATGACTCTGACCAATTTCCTTAGTGTGGAGAATTTATTCCAAACCGTAAGTTCTTCATCATTTATTATTGCATAGTTACTAACTTTCTTTGATTTTTTTTCTAGTACCGTTGAGCATTCCGTCTTTTTATTGTAATCAATATTTATGTTTTTCAGCCATGTTGGGCCCTCCTTCCATAACTTATGCGTTATTAGTTCTTCTGGTTGAAGTCCTCGCGAAGCACAATCTGCCGGGTTGTCAGAGGATTTCACATGGGACCACTGGCTACTGTCCACTACTGACAAGATATCTGACACTCTGTTAGCAACAAATGTTTTCCAATTAGATGGATGTTTACTCAACCACGCAAGCACCACTGTGGAGTCAGTCCATGCATGAATATTCTGTTTTTCAATTTCCAGTACTTCACAGACTTCATTTAACAATTTTGATAAGAGAACCGCACCACAGAGCTCAAGACGAGGTATGGAGATTTGTTTAACCGGCGCTACCTTAGTTTTTGCTATGACCAGGTGAGTATGAATAACACCCTGTTGATCTTCTACACGCACATATACTGCGGCAGCGTAAGCTTCATTTGAGGCATCACTAAACCCATGCAGCTGTAATGAATCGCCTTGATGAGCATGCACCCATCTTGGAATTCGAAGCTGGACTAATTGCTCGAGTTCGTTACGGTATGTACACCATTCAGTTAATAATGAAGAGGGTAACTCTTCATCCCAATCAATTCCTGAAAGCCATATCTTCTGAATTAATATTTTGGCCTTTATTATTGCAGGAGCCAACCAGCCTAATGGATCAAATAACATTGAAATATGGGAAATAACGCTTCTTTTAGTTGCAGGTATCTTCAGTGGAGGTAATTTCACCGTGTACACGAATTCATCAGTATCTCTACACCAGGTAAGTCCTAATATTTTAATTTCTTTGTCTATTTTTAATTCAAAGTTCTCTTCTTCTTTATCTTTTCCTATATACTTTAATAGCTCTTCGCTGTTGCTTCTCCATTTCTGTAGCTCAAAGCCACCTCTTGCTAACAGTTGCTTCATTTGATAATAAATTTCCATTCCTTCAGATACAGATTGACAACCACACATTAGGTCATCCATATAAAAATTATGCAGTGTTATATTCTTCGCGACAGGAAAATGTTGTCCTTCATCATGAGCAATCTGATGTAACGTCTTTACCGCTAAATATGGTGCCGAAGCCGTACCGAATGTGACTCTTAAGAGTCGCAAATGTTGAATATTTGTGTCTTGTCGCCATATTAATCGTTGATAATCTATATCTTTATCTGAAACGAGTACCTGCCGGTACATTTTAATAATATCCGCTACAATACAAATGGGAGACAGTCGCCATCTCATGACAGTGTGCCTGAGATCTGCCTGTAGAGTTGGACCGATCATCAGTTCATTGTTCAGGGATACACCATTTTTTCCTAAGCAAGAGGCATCAAATACAACCCTAACTTTACTAGTAGTCTTGTCTTCCCTCACTACAGCGTGGTGGGGTAGATACACCACATCTGATCTGTCTAGTTGATCTGATGGAATAATTTCCATATGTCCCAAGTTGATATATTCCTTTATTACATTCGAATATTCCCTTTTTAACTCCGGATTTTTGGTTAAACGTTTCTCTAAACTAAAAAATCTGCGTAATGCGATATCTTTTGTTTCACCATATGCGCATTGCGGTGTATCCGTCTTAAAAGGCAATCTTACAATATAGCGACCCTTAGAATCCCTTTCTGTTGTTTGCTGATAGAAGTCTTCACATTTTTGTTCGTCCTCTGTTAAATGCTTTTTAGTTGTTACAGTTTCTTCGATCTCCCAGAATCTTCTTAGAAGGTGATTTTGGTCTCCTTCTAATGTCAAACAATTAAGGTTTGCTTGATTATAATTTCTTCTTCGTACCTCTCCTGACAGTATCCATCCTAATTCCGTATCTTGCGCTATTAAAGAAGTCGGAGTTCCCTTGCTAAGTCCCTGTTTAAGGACCTTGCTATACACCGATGAACTCAACAATACATCGATTTTTCCCGGTGTATCCCAAGTAGGGTCCGCTAAATTATACTGTCTCAGTTCAGTCCACAAGGGAAATGTTATTTCCTCTGTGGGAAGAACTGACGTTAACTTTTTCTGAACGTGAGCCTTAACAGACATAGTAAAGTTAGGATTGTGCATTGATTGCAGTTTTATATACACAATATATTTAGAGGTCAATGCACAACCTTTATCATCTTCTCCTAGCCTTAGCGATGAATTGTAACATACATACTTCTTTAATCCCAGTAATTGAACTGCTGACTCCGTGATGTAAGAAGCCTGAGAACACTGGTCAAGTAAGGAACGCAGAGTTACTTCCTTGCCTGTACGGGATTTAACTTTCACTAAGGCTGTGGGCAACAAATCATGACCGCCAGAAGTAGCACAATTTGTCACTGACCTTGAGCTGTCGTTTTGTTCGATGTCAACTGATTGATTGGTTTCTCCCCTGGGATCAATTGACCCTGACGCGTCATTGGAATGGAGCATTGAGTGATGTTTTCTTTTGCACAACCGACATCTAGTCGGAACTCGACACGCATAAACCGCGTGGCCTGATCCTAAACAATTGAAGCACAATCCGTTGGACTGGACAAAATTACGGCGTGTGGTGGTATCTTCATTACTAAATTGCTTACAGCTACCGAGTTTGTGATTAGATTTACAAAAAACACATGATACAGTTGCTACAAGTAAAGTCTTAACAGGGTAATTATTTTTACTAACAGTATTCTTAGGAGCTTTATTTTCTAAAAATTCAAGAGAGCGAAATCTTTGTTCCAGAAACTTTTGGAATTGTTCAAAAGTTGGTAAATCTTCGGATATCTCACATATTTTTGCTTCCCACAACTTCCGTGACTCAGTATCTAATTTTAAACATAAAATATGGATGACAATTATGTCCCACGTATCAACGTTTATACCCAAATTTTGTAGAGCTGTCAAACAATCGTTACTTGTATCAAGTAATTCCTTAAGCGCGAGTGCTGATTCTGAATTAATGTTTTTTTGGCTTAAGAATCGTTTTAGTATACTACTTGATAAATACCTTTTGTTGTTATAGCGATTACTTAACTGCTCCCAAGAGGTTTTATAGTTAGCGCTACTAATGTTAACATTACGCAGAAGTTGCTCAGCTTCTCCCGACAAGTGACTTTTGAGGTATTGAAGACGTTGAACGTCATCGAGTTGACTGTTATTGTGTATAAGGGATATAAACAAGTCTCGGAAACTGACCCACTCCATATATTGACCCGAAAATGTAGGCAATGTGATTTTTGGCAGTTTAACATTACTATTAGTATGAGAACACTTTGAACTAGACGTAGCTGAACTTTGTGGTGTTTCACTTTGATTTAAACGAGCCAGTACTTCTTTCAATTCTGTTTTATAATCTAAATATAAGTCTTCAGTTAGGTTATATACTTCTGCAGCACAATATTGAGATTTATTATATTCAACTTCTTTCACTTCAGTTAAAATCTTACGGTGAGATTCTACGAATGTGTCCCAATGTTTCTCTAAACTCTCGAGACGCACCTCTATGTATGCTTTGGAGATACGCTCTTTGGGCGATTTCTTAAAGTTGGTTCTAGCTCTTGAAATTGCTTTATTAGTTTCCAATTGAATTTTTTCGTATGCTTCCATTTTACAATCAGTACTTACTTAAAATTGTAGGAGATTTGAAAAGGTCTACACTGAAATTTTTCTAAGTCACTAAATAAAATTGGTGTAAATTTTCTAAGTCTTTTAAACTCCAAACACTTATAGAACTTTGGGCATGGATTCCCCGTCACTTCACTTTTTCACTAATTATTCTAAGTCCCTGATACTTTAAAGTTTTCAAAGTTCATGCATTAGGTACCACTGATAATTTTAAAGTAAATTTCTTCTTGAAAATAAGGTTCAAAATGTAACAGTACTCACAGTTTGTGTTGTTCACTTACTACACCACACCCGTAACTTTTCATAATGTCTGCAACCACCTCCAGCGCTCCGCTGTCTTCACTGGTTCACTCCTTCCTGAACACGCCACTAGGTGGCGCCACTGCTTCGCCCCTGGGTAGGCCTCCAGTCCGCTGCTTCCACAGGAAGGATGCGCCCCGAGCAGCGATCCACTGCCCCTACTGGGTGCGCTGAAGAATGGTTCACGGGAACCAACACACGCGGCCACTAAACCGGTTGTATCCGGCTACGAAGGACCATGGACAAAACTCGTAGTCCAATGCACATCATTTCAGAACACAAGGGTATAAATAAATCCACCAGGTGTCTGACGATCACGTTTATTGCAGGTTAAAAAAAATACAAAAATTGTCTTACTTAAGCTAACGGTTGTAATGAAACCATAGCGCGATCTAAATTTACTACAAGCTCCATCTATAGAGCCGCAACAAAAGCTTTATTAAATTAGCGCTTGAACACTGTTCTTAACTGTTCGACCAAAATTTTTAATTGTTCGATCTTAGTTTTTTTTTGGCGGTTTGACCAAGTACTTCGTTTGTTATAAAATTCGGTTCTGGCGTTATGGTCACAGTTCTAACCTAACCTAAACTTAGCCACTTGAGGGTACATTTTTATTTTATTTATAAAAAAAAACTAAGATTGAACAAATAAAAATTTTGATTGAACAATGACGAACAGATAACGAACAATTGAAATAGCAAAAAAAAAACATGAAATAACGACTTCTTCCCGCCAACTCGAGAGTAATTTTTTTTTTTTTTTTAAACTAAGATCGAACAATTAAAAGTTTTGATCGAACAATGACGAACAGTTAACGAACAATTGAAATAGCAAAAAAAAATGTAAAAAAACGACTTGTCCCCGCCAACTTGAGGGTAATTTTTTATTTTATTTAAAAAAAAAAATCTGAGATCGAACAAATAAAAATTTTGATCGAACAGTTAACGAACAGTTGAAAGAGCAAAAAAAAATGTAAAAAAACGATTTCTCCCCACCAACTTAGAAGTAGAAGAAACAGTTAGGAATCATAAAAATACAGTAATAACTGAAAAAATTGTGCAAATTTATTTTTTGTAAAAAATTAAATAGAATTAAAAAAAATTTAAATAGTGAGTTAGATTATACAACATCTCTTAGTCAATAATTTACATCAATAATTATAATTAATTAACTCAAATAATTAGATAGTTGACAGATGGTATGCTGAACTGTCAACTAATATTAAACTGCTAAATAGTAACTCTTTTTTTTTTTTTTTTTTTGTTGACGAGGTGGAAGATCCTACATGGATGTCCTCCGCCTTGGGGAGGCGAAGGGGTCTGTCGGACTCTTACCGACTAAAAACCACCCCGGTGTTCCACTACTTGCCTATGATCAGGGGAGCGAGAATCGCTATTGCATTCTTCCGCAACCCCCGACAGGCATTGACCCGTCTCACCCTAGACGGGTCCCGTCACCCGGTGCGACCATCACCCGTCGGCCGCACTCCTCTGAGAGCGCACGCGGAACACTGCATGCTGCCTCTCGGGCCTGTAGCTGTTCGGACGACGACTTCCCCAAAAAAGTTCGCCGCCCGCAGGCCACTTCCTAAGGTGGCTGGAGGTCATTAAACGCCCTCCGGCGCCCGGTGCGTCTGCTGCGGGTAGAGAGAGCTGTACTCCGCTCTCTCTCCCGTTCCGCCGCCTCCTTTGCGGACATCACCTCCTCACAGAAGGAGGCGACAGCGTTCCATGCGCTCTCGCTCCGCACCATAGCCAGAACTACGGTTGGGAGCGAGAGATTACCCGCAGCACCGACTGCCACGACGAGATCACGGCGCTGGTTAGCCCAGGCTGGGCATTCCGACAGTGTGTGCAGCGCCGTGTCGTCGGGGCAGTTACCACAATGGTGGCACCGTGACATCGGCTCCCGGCCGATCCGACACAGATACTTGCCGAAGCAACCATGTCCGGAAAGCACCTGCGTCATCCGGAAGGTGAGGGCCCCGTGCCCTCTCTCCAGCCACTCTCGTAGGACAGGTCTTACCGCCGCTATAGCGGCGTGCCCCGCACTAGGTCGCGCAAGTCGCTGCTCCCACTCCACCACCAGGATCTGGCGGAGCTCGTCCCGATGTGCCTCTACTTCGCGAGGCACTGGTTGGTCGTCCCGATCTAGCGCATCCTTGCGCCACCGGTACTGCAACGCAAGGAGTACTGCGTCCAAATCCCAGGGCGCGGATCCGGCAAATAGGCTAGCCGCCTCGAAGGAGATCGTACGGTACCCCCTTATCACCCTGACGGCCATTGCGCGTTGCGGCTTTCGTAGAATTGCAATATTACGGGCCGTCAGAGCGTCCGCCCATACTGGCGCCCCGTAGAGCGCCATTGACCGTACGATCCCCTTATACAACTTTCGGCAAGATGCGTTGGGCCCCCCCAAATTAGGCAGGAGCCGCGAGAGTGCCCCAGCGGCGCCCATTAGCCGGGGGGCCAGCTGCCGAAAGTGTGGTCCGAAATCCCACCGACTATCGAGGATGAGTCCCAGGTACTTCATCGTACGCTCGATGCCGATGCGGACTCCCCCCACTATAATGTGGGACCCCGAGGGTGGCGCCTTCCGAGGGCCATGGAAACAAACAGCCTCGGATTTGTGCAAAGCCACCTCGAGGCCCAACCGCCGGATCCTACCAACGACTTGCGCGACTCCAGCCGTCGCCAGAATTGCTGCCTGCCGGTGCGTCTTTCCACGCGCTGTCACAAGCGTGTCGTCAGCGTAACAGGTGACGCTGACACCATGGAGAAGAGCACCGCGCAGAACCCAGTCGTAGCCGATGTTCCACAAGAGCGGGCCCAGGACCGATCCCTGTGGAACACCGCACGACGTCTCTCGCCGACCCCAGCCGTCACGACCCGGGTATATGACGGCCCTGTCCGCCAAATAGGCCCCGACAATACGACGGAGGTAGATCGGCACCCCGTGGTACCGGAGTGCCTCCCTGATACAACTCCAGGGCAAGGTATTAAAGGCGTTGGCAATGTCGAGAGACACCGCCAAGACGACCTCACCCCGGGCAATTGCATCCTCCGTCAGAGCCCTAACGCGCATGATGGCATCCACCGTAGAGCGCCCCCGGCGAAACCCGAACTGGTTGTCCGCCAGATCTGGACCTATCCCAGTTATGTGCCGGACGATACGGTCTGCAATGATTCTCTCAAAGAGTTTGCAGACCTCGTCCAGCAACACAATAGGCCGATATGCGGACGGTGAGTCCGCGGGACGCCCTTCCTTTCTTAACAGAACCAGCTTTCCAGTTTTCCATACACTTGGAAACTGGCCCCGTTCCAAGCACGCGCTGTAGAGCCCTACCAGTCGGGGCCAAAGGAACCTCGAGGCTAAGACCCATGCTCGGCCAGGAATACCGTCGGGCCCCGGAGCGGTGTTTTTGGCTTGAAGCCGTTTCACCGCCGCTCGAAGTTCCACCCAGGTCACGTCGGGCACATTGTCGTCACTTTGGTCGTCGTCAGGATACGAAACCGGAACCATGGGCGGAGGTAAGTGCTCTGCCCTCGAGGGGAACAGAGAGCACACTATCTCCTCCAGCAGCTGCGGCCTGAGACTCTGGGACAATGGGGGCGCATATGGGCGAAGTTTTCCCCTCACCATGCGGTAGGGTCGCCCCCATGGATCTCGGTCCAGAGTCTCAATCAGCTCTTCGCGAGCCTGAATTTTGGCCCGCGAGATCTCTAGCTGGAGGCTTTTCTTGGCTTCTCTGTAACCCTCATATAGTTCCGCTTCCCTGGTCTCTGAATCTTGGTCACGGTGGCGTAGTCTCCGGTACCTGGCGTACTGGCGGCGTGCAGTTACGCAGATTCTGCGTAGCTGCGCAATCTCCTGCGACCACCAGTACACCTGGCGTCTGGGGGAAAACGCCTGAACACGGGGCATGGCAGCATCACAAATGACAGTCATGCCCTCCTGGAACCATCGCGCTTCCTCTTCGATGTCAGCAGGCCTCTCTGGTGCTTCGACCCAAGCCTGCACTACTGCTGCTTCCAGGAGGACCTCCCGGTTCAGCTGCTTTAGTGACCACCGTGGACCATTTCCAATCGGAGCTGCTCTGGCCGGCGCGCTTAGAATTTGGGTGGAGACGTCAAACCGGATGTAACGGTGATCTGACAGCGTCTCCACGTCTTCCATTACGCGCCAACCTTGGACACGACGTGCTATAGCGGGGCTAGCGAAAGAAAGGTCCACTATGGAACCTCCCCGCTGTCGCACGCACGTCTGAACTGTGCCCCGATTGAGGAGAATCAATCCTGACTCGACCGCCCATTCTTCGACAACCCCACCACGCACATTCGTAGCTGGGGAACCCCAAGCCATAGATTTGGCATTGAAGTCCCCAAGCACTATAACGGGGCGGGGATGGCTGCGACGGACGACTGTACCCAACTCTTCCAATGCACTTTCTAGGTCAGCGAGAGACCGGTTCGGGGAGAAGTATACTCCTACGACCACTACCTCCCCCAGCAATGCTGCGACGTATCCCCGTCCCCGGGTGACGGACTCGAAGGACGGGGAACCATTCCCACCTTGGGTGATAAGGGTCACCAAGCCGTCATCGTCACCCACCCAGTCACTTCTGGGAGGAATAAAGTACGGCTCGGAAACCACAGCAACATGTATCAACCACTCCGCCATGGACTGGAGCAGAAGATCCTGAGCCCTGGCGCAGTGGTTGATATTTGCCTGGAGAAAACGAATTGTATGAACAGCCATTACTAGGTGTCCATCTCATTCGTCTCCTCCCCAGCATTTTCATTTATCGCTGCTTGCGCAACCGGTGGGTGAGACGGTTGCGTAGGGCCCTTTTCCTTATTGGCCCCTTTCTGTTTCTTCTTGTGGGGTGCGACGCAAGCATTGCCCGGTCTATGGTCGGCTGTCTTGCCCGCCGCCGCACATACTACACAGTGCGGTGCGGCATCGCACGAACCAGCTTTGTGACCAGGCTTGCCGCAGCGGAAGCAAAGTCCGCTACGGTCGACCCCCGTGGTGCACTTAGCCCCAACATGGCCGCCCTCTAGGCAACGGAAGCACCTTAGGGGTCGTGGCGTCAGAAGTTTGACTTGCGCCGATACCCATCCCACCAGCAAACGCTGGCCGTTTTTAATTTCATTGGCCGCCGCAACTGGGCAGCTCACCACTATAGTGCCCAGCCTACTGAAGCCAGTACGTATTGGACCGGCTTTTACTTGTTCCGGTGCGCACCCTCCAGATTTTGCGACGGCGGCCACCACTTCATCTGAGGTCACCGAGTCATCCAGACCCATAATGCGCAAGTCCGCGCACTTGGTGGGTCTGGATACTCGGACCCCATCTACTCCAACCGCAGCTCGCAGCTTCTCTGCGAGTGCGTCTGCCTTTTCGGCACTGGTGGCTCCCGGGATTTCAAGCAGCCGTGCACCAGTGAGTGTCGGTTTGCACCGCATTGCCGTTATACCGAGATCAGCCAGCTTGATCTCGGCTTTAGCTTTAGCCAGAACTTTGGCGTAGCTCAGGCCACGCTCCTCGGCTCCAGGCGGTAGTGTGATAACCACCGCCGTTGAGCGTGGTGCACGGAGCCGCTTTGCGTCTCTGTCTGCCTTTTTATTTCCCTTTCTCCGGGACTTCTTTGCCTTCTTCTTTGCCCCGGCGGTCTGCCATTCATCCCCATTTGAATTGGCTGGCTGCCCGTGCTGGCTGGATGAAGTTGAGACTTGTTTTTTCATCTCATTGCCAGCAGACACAGCCGTGGCAGATTTTTTAGTCACACTAAGTACCGACTTTTTACCTTGGCCCTTGCCTTTCGAATTTTTTGCCTGAGCTTGTGAGGCCGGCTGAGGGGTAGACGTTTGTGTTGCTGACTTACGAATGTTCTCCAGGCGAGGAGCGGCAGCTGTTTCTTTGTAAGTTGGCGGGTTCTCTCTGCGGTCGCTGGCCAATGGCGGACGAAGGATCCTCCCCTCGAGGACGGCGAACCGTTGGTTGAATTTTGCCAACTCCTCACGAAGTAGGCAAGCCAGCTCCGAGTCTTGAGCTGGTTGTGAGGGCAGGGAACTGGAAGACGCGACTTCAACCTCTTTTAGTTGCCGCGCCCGCAAAGCAGCCAATTCTGCGCGAAGCTCATCCATCTCCTTGCGGAACTGTGTCGTTTGAGCTGAAAGGCGAGCATTCTCAGCCTGCAAACGGGCCGTTTCCTCCGACGAGGTCCGCGCGACCAGCACCTCCAAGTGCTCCAATATGAGGGTTGAAGCGTCCTTGAGGGCCTTCTGACAGGTTCCCTTCAAACCTTTGGACACCTTGGCTACCTTTTTTATTGCCGCCACAGCGTCCTGAACCCTCAATTGCACCTGCAGGGCTGTCAAATCTTCTGGCTCTCTTTGGTCCACGGGATTGAGTGGGGAAGCAGCGATCCTCCCGGCATTGACCTTTTGGGTCAACTTCGTAAGTTCCACCTCCTCCTGCGCCTCTCTCTCCGCAAGTTCGGCAGCCTTTCGTGCTGCAGCCAATTCTCGCCTGGCTGTAGCCATGCCAACATATTGGCCTGTAGTGGGTGGCCGACCCCTTCCGCGCCGAGCAGTGGTGACTTTGGCAGCCGGCACCACTTCATCACTGGAGGCTGAATCCGACCCCGAGTGCTCCCCCTTGGGTGAGTCCGTGCGAGTGCGCTTACGCCACAGCTTACCGCTTAGCGAGACACTATTCACTGTCACCGTACTCTTCTGGCTTGAAACCGTGTCAGTATCTGACAGGACAAGCTCCTCTGATACGACTTTAGGTTGTCGTTCACCTGTTAAGTTTTGTGTATTGAAATTTTCCATTTTATTCCCACGAGTAGTGAGGAAGTATTAGTCGACCCAGGCAGAGCCTCTGTACCTGAGCAGGTGAAAATTTGTCACCCAACTAGGGTGTCCACAGGTACCTTAGCTGGGGGTGCGCTCATAACTGATGCTCCTCTGGAATGAGAAGCGTAATCTGTCAGCCATTCATCTTCTCGCCGCACACCAGAACTTAAGATTCAGATAATTTTTTAGAGAGGTTTATTCCTCGCGGTCCGGGCAGTTAAGCCAAGGCCCTCGGTCCCACTGTCTAGTTAGAGACATGACCATAACTAGACACTCCTACTGGGATTACGATCTCGCGGCGAGGGCAGCGGAGGACTACTTCCCAGGCTGCCCACTCGGAGGCAGGGCAAGTACACACCGAGCTCGCCTTGATTCCTCTTCCCTGGAGGAACCCTCTGCTCCTCTAATATGCCTTCTGCTAGGTCAGAGGAACACTTAGAGAGCAGCGTGGCGTCCGAATAAAGAACGCCACGTCCCGCACGGCAGTCTATGTCAGACTCCGCCGGGTATCCCACTTAGTCTGGAGTCTCCCTCTGGGCCAATCCGGCATGAGTGACTCTACCGGCATAGCCCCAGAGATCATTGACCCACGCAAGCCCCCCCACGACTTCAACGTGAGGATACAGTTGGGGGAGAAATAGTAACTCTATTTTAACAAAACCATAGGTAAATCATCGACATTATAAATCCATCGCTACATTCTCATCTCTATCATCTCTATTCTTGTTTGACAAAAGAATAAAGAAGTTTGACGGATACTTTTTCGTGTATTTATTTTACAAAAATCTATATTGATAATGAAGTAATAGAATAATTACCATTTTAAACATGGAAAACCTATACTGCCGCTTTTGCGCCGAGCCCAAGAGCTCTGATAAATTGTTGAACCTGCAGAACGATGACAAAAAATACGATGAAATCATATTGAAACTTGCATTTGTTAACGCTGTGTATGTCAACGTAACAACTAGCGATATGCTACCAAAAACAGTATGCCTGATCTGCTACGACAATCTGAATAAAGCCTACGAATTCCTGGACCGTGTGAAGAAAGCGCAGGACGTTCTAACTAACATATTCACAGCCGTTGACGAAAGTAAATGCGAACTCTCAGATGATGACAGAATGACTGTTTTCGACGATTTTCTCTGCCACGATGAGTCTACAGTCATCAAATTGGAAGAAAAGTCTGGTAAATTCGTAGAGGAAGCGGAGGGAGACATCAAAGTTGATGTGAAACGTGAACTTAAGGAGGAGCCTGACTTGGATGAACAAACAAATTATGATGACACGTTGAATGTTCAGGATATACTTGATGCGGCGATGTGTACGACACCCTTTACGCCTAATGTCACAATATATGCTAAAGAAATATCAGACTTGAGTAAAAAAGTTGTAAAAAAATGGAAAGATTACCCATGGGTGTGTGGTTTTTGTAATATTGAATTTTTAAACATTGATATGTTAAGGTCCCATTGCAAAGTTGTCCATGGTAAATGCTCGGCTTTTATGTGTATAGACTGTAAAGTTGGCAGGAATGAAGACTTTGCAACATTCATAAAGCATGTTAGGAAACATCGGAAATCTTTGAGGTATGTATTATAGAGACCTTTGCTTCTGTTGGCTACTTGACACATAAATAGTGACTAACTACTGAATCTACTGCGCACAGCAGCAGCTTATTTAAGATTGATATATATCAGTAGATGCTATAAAATGTTTTAAAAGAAGTTTTAGACACAGCACACAAGTAATATGTAAGTCATCTGTTGTCATAGACACCTTTCCTACTTTCCTATTGTGTAATTTCTAATTGGTAAATTTTGGCCACTGTAATTTCTCTCACTAATCTCTTGCTAGAAACAACAAAATTGGGCTATTTTTGTTAACATACCCATTTTAAACTTACATTGAACCTCAAATATTTAGATCAAATATAAGAATTTGTACACCACGTTATGTGGTAGGACATAATGCATCAACATTTATATATTAAGATCTTTGTATATGTTCCACAAAAATGATAAAATAAATGAATAAAAATAAATACATTTTATGTTACAATATTCTTAAACTAGATGAAAATGTGGCTTCGCTCGGGCATAATACACAATCTTTTGACAAAATGTGGGTAGGTAGATATTTAAAAAAAACATAAAAGTTGTTTAGTTTGATAGAATGAGTACTCTTCCGAGAAGTTGGCAAAGGTACTTTACACACTGAGAACACTGTGTCATCACTGACACTGACTGACAGGGATGCGTTCATAGAAAATATGGCAGTACTGTGCCTGACCGGACGGAACTGTAACTTCACTGATACATATGAATCGGCCTTACCAAACTCAAGATGGCATCCGAGTGGCCAATATAGTGACTGCCATTTGCACCATTAAAAATTAAGAAAATACTAGACTATTCGAATTTTGCTAATATATGTTGTCAACTCGAAATCATTATTTTTTATGTTTTATTATTCAGGTAAGGTTTACCGGGGCCGAAAGGACCGAATCATTTATATAGAAATTAAATCTGAACTACATAGTCAACATAAATGAGAGCCCGATTCTAAAAATCTAAACCACACTTATTTTCCTTTCACCTTCAGTCTGTCAATCCCAAAATGGCACTAGCCAGGGATAGCTGAACAAATAAAATAAAATCTGGGTATTTTATTTAAGAGACTTACCAGAGGAAACAGGAGTAAATATCTCTACACTTGTGATTTATGCAATTTTACATCAGAAACCAAAAATTCAACAGATGTTTAGACATCAATGTTCAGCGACAAAGTGGTAGAAGTAAACATAATGTAGATTAGTATATTATATTATTATCTAAATTTCAAAACTTTTTATCTATTAAAATTGCCTTAATTAATTCAGGTCCGACAGGGTTAACGCTCGTGGTGCTTGATAAAGGGGTCAAACACCACTAACACATGAATGCCACGATCCACATATCTTAAATAAATATGAACCACCACCTTTTACAGATGTTTTCATTCTCATATTTATTTGTTTTCATAAAGATAATATACATAATTATATTCAAAGTTCATTCATATTCAAACTGTAGAGTTTTAATTCCTTCGTATTTTATTTCAGACACCAATGCTACTATTGCGATCTCACAGTAGCGAAACCAGAAAAGCTACCGGCACACATTAGTACCCACTTCTCAAAGTCACAAATAGCATGTCCACTCTGTGGAGAAATACTTAAAAGTGAGGAATCATTAAAAATCCATTTACAAGATTTTAATATAGTCAAGCAAAAGCGCAGACCGCGAAGAAAACCTGGTACACCCATCACTGTTGAAGACCTAACATGCGGGCTTTGCAAAAAGGTCTACAAAAACCCCAACAGCTTACGAGATCATATGAAACTCCACACTATGGACCGTAAAAGAAACTATACATGTGACCGTTGCGGTAAAATGTTTTACAATAAAGGTACGCTAACATCTCATATATTATCTCACGATAAGAATCGTCCGCATGTCTGTAGAATATGTAACAAGTCCTTTTTATATCCGAACATGTTGAGAAGACATGTTGAGATGCATTCTGGAATTAAACCATTTTCATGTGAACAGTGCGGTCGGTGTTTCAGACTTCAGTATCAGTTAAATGCTCATAAAATCATTCACACTGATGCAATGCCTTATGTTTGTTCTTACTGCAATAAAGCTTTTAGATTCAAACAAATTTTGAAGAATCACGAGAGACAACACACTGGGGCCAAACCATATTCATGCCAAAACTGCGGAATGGAGTTTACAAACTGGTCGAATTATAACAAGCATATGAAAAGAAGACACGGAACAGACACTTCAAAAAAGAAGATTACTCCAGAAGGTGTGTTTCCAGTGAATCCAGAGACAGGTCAGATCATACAGGTGGACGATCCCGTGGGTACAGAAGAGTGGAAGACGAAAATAATGGTACCTGGGAAGAGAGGAAAGAAGAAAGTAATTAAAGAAGAGGGCAGTTAGCTAGAGCTCTTTTTACGGGACTTCCAATGGACATACTTAGAGTCCTGATTATATCAACACTGTTTCTGGTGAATATTTTTGTAAAAGCCAACTTAAATGCCTCATTCTGCCTTACAAGAGTACATGGGAAAGAATTTTCATAACAACAATCTCAGACCATTTTGTATTATAGCTAATAGTGTTAGTTAAATATCTAATTTAAAATCTCGTTTAAATCTGTGATTTATGAAGACTTTCCCGGTCATGCTCGATAAGCGATGCGAGTTTTACTCTATGTAACAAAACGGTTCTTAAGAGTGACAGCCGAAATTAACAGTAATACTGCTGCTGACATGGCAGCCACCATATTTTTTATGACTCATCACTCATTATATGTACATTCTCTGCGTGTAGGATAGTCTAAGAGTCAGAGAGATGATAAAATATAAGCAATAATATAGCAGTGAGGCGCCTATGTAATATATTATATTAACTAAAGACTCTTCAGGAGTCTATTGAGATGTTGAGGTCCGTTGAGGACTCCGGGATTCCCGAATATGATTTAGGGATGAGTAATGTTACACCGACCGGATCCGAGCACGGCCCAGCCCGTTTCGGTGTAACATCATCCGCTAAGTTTAATATCTATATTAATATAATAAAGCTAAATAGTTAGTTTCTGTTAGAATGTGCTAATCTTTAACTGACTCTAACTACCAGAATTGAAAAAACATTTTTACATTTATTTGACAATCCTTGAGGTAGGGATGTGATCGATATTAAAAAAACATCGATGTTTTGTAAATGTAAAATAAAACTAACAATCCCACTATTTTTTGTTACATTTTACAAAAAAAATTCTTAAGATAAAAGTTTTCTTTTTAATCTGTTTCCTTGTGAATACATATGTGGATTGACCAGCTTTTAAAAAAGGCTTCCTGAAGCTGTTGAAGTCACTACGCGGCACAAACATTTAATAGGTACTATC
Source organism: Euplagia quadripunctaria (assembly GCA_963859945.1). Taxonomy (NCBI): domain Eukaryota; kingdom Metazoa; phylum Arthropoda; class Insecta; order Lepidoptera; family Erebidae; genus Euplagia; species Euplagia quadripunctaria. Next base: position 10,899,697 of record OY982587.1, on the reverse strand, counting down.
TTTTTTTGGTTTGGTGGATCCAACGATTTGCCATAAAAGTAATACATTTTGTTTTAATTTTTAAGTTTTATCAGTTACATGACATACATATTAGTATCTCACTGTCCATTTAAATTTATAGTGATAATTCCTAATAATGTCAAAATTTTGTCAGGAAAAACTAATTTTGTATTTAATTATTTAAAAGGTGTTGTGGCTTGACATCTTAGAGTTTTAATGAATAGACTTGTCATTGTATTGATGTTTTAGAGCACTCAACATCGACGTTTATCTAACACTCGATGTATATCGATCATCCCTATCTTGAGGAAGGTTAACATCACGCTACTACTCTTAGGAGCTAAGCAGTGACTGAAAACTGAGGGTAAAGACTAGTTTACTATAAAAGGCAGCACAATGATAATAAAAACATGTTTAAAGTAAAGCTTTAATGAACAATTATAATCACTAAACAACAGAAGTAAAGTGTATATGCTTAAAAAATATGCTTGTTGTACTGAGTTATATGGTCGTTAAAAAAAATGATGTTTACTGTGAGAAGCACATATTTGTTTTATGTTACGTCATTAGGCATTTTATTTTAGAACATAATTTAATTTGACAGAACGTGAAATCTAGTTTTACAATAGTGCCTAAAGCAACTATTACAAGAAACAGAAGAAATTTGTGTTATACAATATGTATAAAATCCATAAAAAAATATTATTACTTATAGACCTGTTAAAAGTTATAAGAACTTCCAACAGGTCTATAGTTTGAGTCTCTGCATCCACTTTGTCTGGAACTTACGAAAAGTTATTTAATGTATCTGCGATTAATACTAAACTTTTAACTCTGTGACGCAGATTTCTGCTGTTTTCTGTAATAGATAAAAATGTACTTGTATACAGGATGTTACAGAAAGGTGTGGTCACATTTTAGGGTCGTATAGTAGACCCCGTAATAACATAAAGCGTGATTATTATTACACAAATTTCAATTTAAAACTGACGAATTGAACTTGAAAATTAACCGATTCAGTTAATATTTCGTATGAGAGAAGGCTCATATATGAAACTATGGGTATTTATTGTAATACCAAGGATGTTGATGGAATGTCCAGATTCTTCAGAAAATGTCTGCAAAAAAAATCATTAAAATAGACATGAAAATTCATAATATGTTGTTTAGAAATGTACACCTGCAAACTATGATTTTTGAAGTGAAAACTTCTTTAGCGGCGCTAGGCACTTTTTGACATGGGAAAAAATGTTAAACTCGCGTCAGATTTCAGGGTTACGTGGACCCTGATCGAAAATGTGTCCGAGTGTAATATATTTAAATAAAATGAATATTTTTATGACGAAATCGAAAATTCTTAAGACGGAGGTGAGTTTCTTATATTTACATGTACAGCGTCAGAAAGACATGGAGAGGGAGGGAGGGAGGTCGGAAGGGGTGGAGGGAGAGTGGGGCGAGTGGTGTGAGTGGGGAGAGTGAGGCGAGTGGGGAGAGTGGAGCGAATGGGGAGAGTGTTTTTTTTCGAAATCCATTTGTCGGCTACACAACGCTCCTAAAATTTGATCACACCTTTATGTAACATCCTGTATAAAGATTTTTTTACAATGGAAGATTATATTCCACGTCGCACATGAGTTTTGTTTTTTATGCATTGCTAGTATTAGAAAGTTATTTATTTATGTGTTAGTTGATAATTACCTATAACGTTTATTTTGCACATATAGACTTAGAAATATGAAAATGCAATATTATATTTTTACTAAGGGAAGCGATATGTAAAGCACAATTATATTAAAAAGCAATTATTCTTTGTGTGTTTTCGTTTTTGTTAGTCCTTATTTGAGCCAAATTGGATGTGGAATCTTTGTAAACAAACCATATGTCATCATATATAGGGTTGCCATAATTAAAATCCAGAAATATTGTAATTTTACCTCCATTTCTTAGTTTTACTTTACCATTTTATTGTCATTGCTTTTGCTGGAACTTAGTCTAACCGCCAAATACGTAATATGTTAAAAAATACCTTAAAACAAGAATTAGCAAATAAAAAATACCAACTATACGCCTTACACTCTACAACTTTCGCAGATCAACAACAATTTGGTTATTTATAATGAATAATTATGGGAACATGCACAAGACTCCACAATACAATATTGAAAATTATTTTTCTATCCTTTTTAATAATAATAATAGGTATGTTTTATGACTTTTATTTTCAAAAATCATTATAGAATCAAACACGTCGTGGTCCTTGATGCCACAGAAAAATGTTGCGCGTCGAAACGTTAGCGTTAAATCACACGAAACTGGATGTGGTTTTCATTTTTCACTGTTGATGGATATTAGTGATGATGTGTTATATTTTTTTCCGGTAATGTAATGACATAATATAATCGTTCAAAAGAATACAAAAAATATTCTCTATTAATCGTCAAATTGAAGAAGGTTGTTTATTTTCTAGTATTATAATGGCGGTATAATCATACCATGTATGCGCATGCGCCCCGCGGTTTCACCCGCGTAAGTCCCGATCCCGTGGGAATATCGGTATAAAACGTAGCCTATATGTTCATCCAGGTCTCCAGGTATCTACATACCAAGTTTCATCGCAATCGGTTCCCTAGTTTTTGCGTGAAAGTGTAACAAACATCCATTCATCCAACTAGTTGGAATAGTTCAAATAGTGAGTTTTTTATTATTTGATTTTTTAATTATGTCCTAGTCCTATATAAAAAACATTAGCGTTCCTATATCTGTGATTTCAACCTTAATGCCTACAATTTATTTCATTCATGGGCGCCATTGGGACAAAAGCTCTTTACCAAATGGGCATATCCCTTTAAAAATTACAAATTTTCATTGGTTTTCTGGCTCTTAAACCCGTCCACTGCACAATAATTTATTATATTTTTCGGCATTTTGTTCCTTCCATCCACCTTTTCCGTGCGAGCGCTCAGGTAAGTGTGCAACGCCCCTACCGGCCGGTAGGGGCGTTGCACACTTACGCGCTTCTTGTAAATCCGGCGGAACGGTAACCGATAGGTTTATAAAACGCGACCTCAAGAGTGTGATGAAGCCCTGACCACGCTACAACTTTGAGAGCAATCAACAATGAACAATGATGATATGTTAATGATGTTTTGAAATTAGATGTGTAAATCGGGACTAAATCGCGACAATAATAATTACAAGGTACTATACCTTTATAGTGCGAGTTTTGGGAGCTATCCATACTTGCTCTTGAAACTTTTGCGACTATACATATCAGATGTGTAATCTAATATATATAGCCGCGAAAATTTAAAAACAGTTTTTAAAGTTACTCCTGCCATTAAAAGAAATTAGTGCCATTTGTTGTCATAATAATATTTTTATGGGTATGTAATTTGCAACCAGGTTATTAACAACTGCCTGTCAGAAAATGCGCGAAAACGCTTTGTTGGTAAACATTTTACATCGAATTTGGCTGAAGTATAGTCTGTCCAATACTGAGAGGTGTCAGAAGAGATTTTTGTGTACAACTTGACATTCTATATATCAGGGATCACCAAAAAGTTTAATTTGGGGCCGTGTTTTAAATTATATAACTGTCACGGGCCATTTTTAACATTAATGTGAAAAATGATATTTCTTGTCTGTATATGTCTGAGGTTTCGAGTAAAGTTGGCCACACAAATTTTATCTTCATGACAAGAAACTACCGTGCTTTTTTGTTTTTAGGGTTCCGTTCTTCAAAAGGAATATAGGATCACTTTGTTATCCGTCTGTCTGTCAAGACCCTTTTTCTCAGGAACCCGTGGACGCATCAAGTTGAAATTTTTATCAAATACTTATGTCTGCGTTCCCTTGAACCGATTGCGATGAAACTTGGTATGTAGATAGCTGGAGACCTGGAGGCTATATATATATATATAGGCTACTTTTTATCCCGATATTCCCACGGGATCGGGACTTACGCGGGTGAAACCGCGGAGCGCTGCTTGTATCACATAAAAAGATAGTTTTTATGATTAAAAACTTATGTTTGGCGGTTGGAAAGTTGACTTTGTCGTACATCGATGTATGGGAAATGGGATCATACTTGCGTAAACCAAATATAAATCTTATACAAACATTTTGAAGTCGCTCGAGTTTGTCTAATTGGGTCTCAGTGATAGTTGAAATCTGAGTAATCAATGATTTGGTGTAGTGGCAAATTGCTAGTGTAGCGACGGCCTTAGGGGGTTGGGGGGGGGGGCAAAACCAAGTGCTGCAAGTCTGGCACGACGCAATGCTTACATTGCTTTTCGCCGAGTGAGTGAGGTGAGGCCCTAACCCTTCTCTCTCCCTCCCCTTCCCTCTCTCCCTTCTTCACTCCCTCTCCCCCTCTTCCCCCTTCCCCTACACCCACCTTAAAGACCGGCAACGCAGTTGTGACTCTTGAGTTGCAGTTGCCCATTGGCGGCAGTAGTCACTTACCATCAGGTGACCCGTCTGCTCTTTTGCCCCCTATACCTTAAAAAAAAAACGTATTCACTCGAGTCGATGAGATGGCTGCGTGCGTATTTAAACGAGCAGTCCCAAAGAGTAAATTAATACTACGGGGCAGTCCCTTTCGAGACTTTGACACAGACAACAATTGCTCAGTCAAACTCTCCCACGATTATTGCTCTTAGCTCCCACGTTTCGTTAAGTCTAGTATTATGTTATCTATGGTTAAGTGTACCCATAATTAATAACCTTTTTTTTTTAATATTATAACCATTTCATAATTTGTTTTTTAACTACCGGCAATCTGCCATCTTTAACGACAAATATACGTATTATTCGGTTTATGGGGTTGGATGACTGGATGAGTAAAAGTGGTCCGAGGTAACTAATTGAGATTGGATTTACTGGCCAAAGTATATAAAGAGGGTTTGGAAGACGTTCTACTGCCCACAGTTGGTTACCTGATAAGTAATCTATACATTTTATACATACTTAACAACTGTTTCGTCCGCGTCGTCGAAGCTTGGTATCGGGAGAGCATTGGGCATATTGTCAAAATTTCTTTGCCGCCAAAAAGCCCGGAACTAAATAACTATTATTGCGAATTTATTAAAACTCATGGTACAGGCCTAGGACAATAGCACTCCTCGAACAAAGGATATGCACTAAGTATATAATATAATGGTGCGTTGACACGCACGTCACGCAGCTTGGTATGCAGCCCGGCACGCAGTCTGCGCACTTAAGTACCTTACTCACCATCGTGTCTGACGTACGTCCCGCCAAGGTCACGCAAGATGCGCGATGAAAAACGATCGTGAATAGTCTTGACGTACGTCATAATTATTATTAATTGCTTGCTGGACTTGCACGACCCGTTTTGCATCTAGAGAGTACCCCCCACCACCGCGACATCGTGCGGGTGGATCGTGAATAACGCGGACGTACGCCAAAGCGTCGTACGTCGTGTATGCTTCATCATGTATATTGCCAATTTGTGGGGAAGGCCCCAAAATGCGGGGAATTTCAAACAAAAAAAAAATTATGGGGAGACCATCAATGCGGGGAATTATTATTATTATTTAAATAATGCATTAGCAGATCCTTGATCTGATGCATGCATATCACTGCACTTGTGTTTAAGTTTGTTTTTTTTTAGTGTTCATCAAGTCTATTTTTAAAACTGTTCACTGATTGTGCACTAATTACATTTTCTGGTAAACTGTTCCACATGGTCACCACCCGATTTGGCAAAAAGTATCTTCTAGGATTGCTAGCAGACGGAGACGTGGCAAGCTTCAATGAGTGTCCTTTTAACTTTATATTTGGATTCATAGTATAAAGATTGCTGATATCTCTTACATTGTAGTGTCCAATTAATATTTTAAATGTTTCTATCAGATCTCCCCGTTGCCTACGTTGTTCCAATGTAGTCAAGTTAAGTTCACTAAGACGTTCTTCATAGGTTTTGTTTTTCAGTGAAGTAACCATTTTTGTAGCCCTTCGTTGTACTTTCTCGAGCATTTCTATGTCTTTCTTGAAGTATGGATTCCATATTTGGAATGCATACTCCAAGAGAGGACGGATGTATGTTTTGTAAATTTTTAAGAACAAATCTTTTGTAATGACGTTAAATGCTTTTCTTATCACATACAACATGGAATTGGCCCTCTTCACTATATTTGTGATATGTACATCCCACTTGAGGTTATGTGTGATGGTTACCCCTAGCTCTCTTTGGGTATTTACAGATTGCATTGTCACAGAACCAATCCTGTATTGCATCTTAGGGTTGTTATTGCCTATGTGTAAAACTGTACACTTTGTTGCATTCAGTGGAATTAGCCAATCCTGTGTCCATTGTACAATACGATCCAAGTCCTGTTGAATAACATTGTGACTGATGAGAGGGTTTCCCATTATTTTGGTGTCATCTGCAAATATGGATAAGTCTGATTTGATTGCACTTTTCAGGTCAGTAATGAAGATTCCAAACAAAATAGGTCCAATCACAGAACCTTGCGGAACTCCGCTGTGTACATTGTGGGCTTCCGACAATGTATCTCCCACTCTAACTTTGAATTTCCTACTTGTTAAGAAGTCCGGAAGATTCCGAAGTGCTCAAGTTTTGCTATTAACCCTTTAATGGGAACTCGATCAAAAGCTTTTTCATAATCCAAGTAAATAGTATCAGTTGGTTGATTGTTATTCCAGTTACATGTTCATTTGTCAAGACAAGAAAGCAGATTTGTGACAGTGGATCTCTTTGGAACAAACCCATGCTCTTCTTCAATAATAATGTTCTCCATACAGATAAATTGTCTTAACTCTGCTGCTAATTTTTTCCATTGTTTTGCAGACTATACTTGTGAGGCTGATAGGGCGGTAGTTGGCTGCGAGGCATTTGTCACCCTTTTTGTATATTGGTGTAACATGAGCTTCTTTCCACTCCTGCGGCAGTCTTCCTGCCTTAAGAGACACATTCATTATATGTGCCAGCTGATGACAGAGTACTTTGCTACATTGTTTTAATACTATAAAGGGCAGAGAATCTGGCACCATTGATGTTGTATCACTAAATGATTTCAAGGTTTTACAATGTCCGGTGAGATTGTGATAGTTTCAATGGCTTTATCAATGCGCGGCATTTTAATACATGGTATTGGTGTGTTTGGTGGTTCTATTGTGTATGATTTTTCAAATTGTTTGGCAAACAAATTGGCCACTGTCTTTTGGTCACGGCATCGTCCTTCAGTGATGGAGGCACTGATACTGTCGAAGAAAGCTGTTGGCGTATATAGGAATAAAAGGATTTAGGCCCACTATTTACAATTCCACTTTCGTATTCCATTCTTAACTTTTTAACTAGTGACACAATTTTATTATTTAATCTACGATAATCTTTGTAAGACTCATCGGAACCTTTTAATAAATATATTTTCCACAAATGCTTTTTTTAACTATCATATCTAACACAGGCTGAGTAATCCATGGTTTATTTATGTTTCGATTCGAGAGTCTGGTTGTTAGAGGTACATGGGCATTAATAGCATCATGGGTTAGCCTTGTGAAGTTACTCCAAGCTTGATCAACATCAGGGCAATTTAGGTCCAAAATATTGTTTTTAATAAGTGTCTCAGTCATTTCTTCATAATTGGTCTTGAAGAAGTTCCGTCGTAATGAGTGTCTGAGGTGCTTCGTAGATAGTTGATTTTGTATCTGAATTGTGCCTAAAAGTACAAGGTGATCGCTGTTTCCTATGTTGGGATGGTATTCTACTTTTGTACACAGATTATTCTCACTACAAAGAATCAAGTCCAGTAAGGATTCCTCATTATTCCGCTTTCTTGTTATACTTGACACCAATTGATTCAGGTTGCTATTACTATACATATCAACAAATTCACCATGCAGTTTGTTGTAATGGTTGACATCAACATCATATAATGGCCACTTTAGGTCTGGGAGGTTAAAATCCCCCATTATATAACAGGGAGTCTTCGCTTCAGACGCTTCTTTGATAGTGCTGAACAGTAGCCGGTCAGTATTCTCAAATGTGTAATGTGTTGGTCTATATACACCTACTACCAGAATTTCAAAATGCCCACATTTTAATTTCAACCAAAGAGCCTCAACATCTGCATAATGTTGGATGAAGTGCTGCCTGTATAGGCATGCCATACTGTTTATATGACACATAAATAGCCACTCCTCCCCACCCTGTTCCTTTCTGTCTGTCATGTCTAAAAAGCATATAACCATTAATATCCACTAAACTATTAGCAATACTTGGTTTCAGATGTGTTTCTGTTATAATAATACACGTTGGTTTAATTTTATTTACCTCAGCGATAAGCAAATCTCTTTTAGCCATTAACGATGCCAGGTTGGTGTAGAAAAACGTAAACTCAACAATGGAATTGTTAAGCTTTATTGGTTTTTTGTAGACACAATTGTTGCACTGCCACTAACATACTTGATAGTTAGATCTGTTTCACCAGCGTCAGTCCGACGATTCAGTTCCTCACGTAGGTTTCTCAAATAGTCGCGTTGGTAGGGCGTTAAATCATTCTTAGCCACAATAGGGGAGGGTAATTTTTTATTGTTTTTCAAGACATTTATTGCCGATCTTTTGTGTGGGAAGATTACCTTGAGCGGTCGAGGTGAGGTACCCTGATATCGTCTACCTACGGATGACAGCAATGGGTGGTTCCGATTCTGAAATGTTCGACAGCACCTGCTGGACTTGAGTTTTATCATGATTAATACATATCTCTTTATCTCGAGTATCATCACCAGTCTTAAGCTGGCACTCACTTACACCAAACATGATAATATTAGCACTGCGTTTCTTCCTCTCTGACAATTCGGAGAGAATGGTTTCCATATCACTACTTAGATTTTGTTTGGACTTGAGATTCTCAACTTCAATTTTGAGTTGAGTAATCATGTTCCGCAACGCCGGTAATTGACGTACTCCTAATTCACAGTCAGGATACAAGTATTTTAAAGTAGGAGACTGCAATGCTACTACTCTCAACTCCGTTGCTAGCAACCCTCTACACTTAACACTTATTTATATAATAAGTAAAGTATCTTACTCACCTTCGTGCCTGTCGTACGTCCCGCCAAGGACACGGTGCCCGACGTAGCATAATACACGTACGTCCCGCCAAGGCCACGGTACTGTTGCCAATGCCATTTTCCTAAATTACCCCAAAATAATGGTCAAATTCCCCAGTTTGGGGAGAAAAACCTGGAGTCGTAATGTAATTAATAAGGCAAATAATTCCCGATTCCCCCCATTTTACTAGCATTGATGGTCTCCTCATAAATTCCTCAATTTAAAAAAAATCATTTATTATTTTGCAGACAGCACTGTGACAATGGTATTGTCAATCGGTTTGAAATTCCCCGCATTTTGGGGAATTCCCCACACATTGGCAATATACATGATCAAGCATGTGGTGGGGGTACTCGCTGGATGCAAAACGGGTCGTGCAAGTCTAGCATGACATTAATAATAATTATGACGTCCGTCAAGACTATTCACGGTCGTTTTTCAGCGGGACGTACGTCAGACACGATGATGAGTATGGTACTTTAGGTCATCTTTCATTCAGTTCTGATTAGTGTTATTCTGATCAAAGAGCTATTAGTAATAATACTGAGGTTATTACGAGTCATAGTTACCCTATCGATAGTTGACCATAGTAAATTTATCGAATCGATATCGAATTACGATACTGAAAAATTATTGATACTAACTATTGAACTCTTCGAAAACTATCGAAGCATAATACTATTGATAGTATCGAAAAGTGTCAATAGTATCTATAGGTAATATTTGGATAAATAATACCGATACCACAAATAAGATAATAGTTACTAGATTATGTATTATTATGACCTATCTATAGATGACTATCGATACTGTTTAAGGTGAGGTAAAATATCTATTGTGCATTTGTGCAAGAAATATTGAGAAGTTAAGATTATTTCTTTCTTTAATTTATATGTATTACAATTATTTTATTATCAATAGGGTAAAACTATCGATGCTATCGAAACTATTGATTTCTAGAAATAGTTGTTGTCTATCTGATTTTCAAGGCTACTATTTAGTATCACGATATTATCGATAGACTATCGCTATCGCAACAACACCAGTCACGTTGACATTTCTGAATACATTTTGGTCGTAGGTATTGTGTTCATGTGTTGTGGTGCGGGTTGTGATGAGATTATAAAAATATTATACTAGTTTTCCTTCTTTGCAATATGAATAATACAGAAAATGCTTATTGTCGTCTCTGTGCTATTTGTAAGCCTAACAACAAGATCATAGACCTACAAACAGACCAGGCAAAACGAGACTCAATTGTAAACAAACTGACACTACTCAACTGCCAGTTGGATTTCAATGAAAATATTCTGCCCAAAACTGTTTGTTTACTATGTATTAACTCGCTCACGCGTGCCTCTGACTTTGTAAGCGCTGTAAAACGAGCTCAAGTGGTATTAAAAGATGTAGTTTTAACGCAACCTATCAAAAAAGAGTCCGACAGTTCTGATAGTGAAGAAACGTTTGTTTACGAAATGTTAGAAGAGAAATATGAAGATAATATTGACATAAAATCAGAATCGGATAAGGAAGATACTACTGCCAAGCCCAAAGCTTTAATAAATCATATAGATAGTACGAAAAATATAAAACCAAAAAAAATATCAGATTTAGACTCCATACCCCTCTCGCAGTTGAAACTGACGTGGGAAGACTACAGTTGGACTTGTTCTTACTGCGAGACTCAATTCGCTACTATTACAGAACTAATTAGCCATTCTATGGAGTACCACAAGTCCTGTAATCCATACTGTTGTACTGATTGTAACGTTAGAAAATTACGTCTCGATCGTTTCTTAACACATGTCCGTACCCACAGGAAATACCTACAGTTCTCATGCTACAAGTGTTTTAAAATGTTTCCATCGACCCAAGAGGCAAGTAAACATAGAGCTACACATATTACAACTGATTATAAATGTAATGGTTGTAATTCCAGTCTTTCCAGTACTGAGGAACTTAAAAAACATTATAAATTATTTTACAAAAATTCACGGTCACGTAATATACCAGTGCAAGCACAAAAAGACATTTTGACATGTTTGATTTGTAAAAAGGAGTACAAAACAAAAACTTCTTTGAACACTCATTTATTGATACACACGGACAGAAAACGTAACTACACATGTGAAGTTTGTGGAAAATGTTTCTTGCAAAAGTTTGCTCTAGCCGGGCATATGATGCTACATGAGGACAAAAGACCATTTCATTGTGAAATTTGCAAATCATCATTCAGAACTAAAAACCAGTTGCGTTATCATGTTGGGGTACATGATGGTGAAAAACCTTTTTCTTGTCAACAATGCGGTAGATGTTTCCGTCTACAAAAACAATTAACCTCTCATAGTATAATCCACACAGACTCGCTTCCTTATGTTTGCTCATTCTGTAATAAAGGATTTCGATTTAAAACTATTTTAAATCAACATATTCGTCAACATACTGGTGTGAGGCCATATTCATGTGATATCTGTGAAAGGGATTTTACGAATTGGCCAAATTATAACAAGCATATGAAACGCAGACATGGCATGGATATGGCAAAGAAAAAACATACTCCAGATGGCCTTTACCCCATAGATAAAACTACAGGGAAAGTTATTTATCCAGAAATAGATAAAATTTTGGAATGGAAAAATAAAATACTAGAAAATGTAAAGCGAGGCCGACCTACATCGAGAAAAGTTAATGTGAAGAAAATCAAAAGTGAAGAGACAAATAATAATTAATTTACTTTACAATGTTACCATAGAGAAAATTATCTATATTAAAATAATATGAGTTTCATAATTAGTAGTACCAGATAATGTGACTAAATTACTAGAAACATATCGCACTTTTGATAAATTAGTGTAACAACTCATGAAATTAAATTGTTAAGAATAAACAAAAATCTTCATGTTATTGTTTGTATTTGGAAATTCATGCACTTTGGGCAGTTAGCCATCTGTTGAAGAATTAGTGAAGTTATAGTTATTATTTTAGGTACTCTTTTTGATAGTGTAAAATGACTAATAGCAATATTTTTACTAAGAAAACGCTGAACTGACACTTATCAAGTTATTACTGTATTTGATCGGAGGTGCGATATGTAAAATCTGTTGGATATTCATAGTAATTGTTGTGTTGAAGAATCAGTGAAGTTACAGTTATTATACTATTATAGTACCTAAATACTCTTTTTAGAAGTGTAAAATGACTAATAGCAATATTTTTATAAAGAAAATGCTAAACTGGAATTCTTCAAGTTACTATTGTATTTCATCGGAGATACGATACGTAAAATCTGTGAAGGATATTCCTAGTAATTTTTTTTTCATGGTTTCATCAAAAGGATGTACAAAGTTTTATGTTGGACAAACAAATTTTGTCTTTTTAATTTAATCTTGGCACAACACTGTATATTATGTTTTACGAAAAATATAATTTAGACAAAGAAGCACAATTACAAATGATACTGTCTAAGTTATGTCTTACACTGAAATAAGCTGAATTTTAGATATAAATGTCATCTTCTGTAATATCCTGCATTACGACATGGTAATAGGAGCTACATTAATAGATTTAAGTAAAACTGAACTCTTCCATGTCCAAATGCTAGAGAAAGTAAAGAATTATCAATATAATATTTTTCTACATTTAAATGAGAATTTAACATACAAAACAAATGGACTTAAATCATAGTATATGGAAAACTATATGTTTGTGTTATTATTTTAACTATATATTTTGGATATTTTCATAATATCTTTACATCTATACATAGACTAGGTGTGCTAGTTAAAGGCAGAGCTCAGGAATGTGCTAGTGCGAAGGCGAGTCTTTCGGGCGGGGGGAAGGCTACCACCCCCCACCTCAGGCCCCGACTGCATTTAACGCACTAACTGTACAATGTTGGGCGGCGTTAAATTTACTCTTATTGCTCATTTTCACTGGTCGTTTACTTAGTCGTTATACCGCAAGCGGGGAGTCCCCGAATACGGGATAACGACTAATGAAAGTGCGCCATCGATATCTCACTCGATATGTAGCATGCGGGTATTCCCCGCATACGGCCTCACAATCAATTAAATTCATCGGTAGGTCTAAAGCAAGCGGAGTGCGGGGATTCTGAAAAAGTTATTATGATCTACGACATCACACTCCAAATCTAAATTTAACTGCATACACAATGTTTCTGACGCACTGTGCACCCTTCTATTTTTCAGTAAACTTCGCACCCAAAATCTTATTTTCTTTTTATTTAGCGAAGCTAATAATTTTTTCTTCAGTAAGTCCCCAACAGATAAAGTTGCTCCACACAACATTAATTGTTGTGTGGAATTGTAACTGCATAAATGTGCGGTGAAAAAAATCAAATATCCCGCATGCGGGCCCCATCGACTAATGAAAACGGTTACCGTATGCGGGCCCTATGGCATGCTTAAACTTAAATCTCCCGTACCCCGCAAGCGGGCCCCATCGACTAATGGAAACGGTTTTCGCATGCGGTCCCTATGGCATGCGTTAAGAAAAATCTCTCACACCCCGAATGCGGGCTCTAACGATCAATGAAAATGAGCCTTTAATCATATGGATTTCACTTTTATTTCTTCTTAAAATATTTGTTTACTTCAAAATTTTCCTTTTATTTTATTTTGACTCCTAGTGCCATTTAATATAGGTATGTATGTATAGTCCAAGGTAACATGATACAAGAAGAAGTTTAATTAAGCCTTTTGGTTTGTAATGAATTAATTAAGTTTTATTTAGTTATTTGCTAACCACAAGAGATATAAAAGTTTAAAGTTTTTTTAATATAAATAATGTTACTAAAAAGTGTTTCATTTACGGCACTATTACCTTTATAGGTAGATGCAGAAAATATTATTCAGATTCCTTTTTTTATTAAATAATGAAATAGGCGTTTGTCTTCCAACTCACTTAATGGTAAGTGACAATGAAGACGAAGATGGTAAACGCCTATCCAAGAGATACTCTCATTCACTCATTCTATAGTGCAACTAAGTGGAATACAGAACGTGGGTAAGTATTTACAATATCTTATAAATAAATTCTCAGAGCAAAAATAAATCCGGTCCCAGAATACTGCCCTGAAGCATGCCCACTTCTTTAAATCATTTTGTTCTATTATAGCAGATTTTTTTAAATAAAATAATGTGGTGGCTACGGAAGATAATAGAAATAGCAATAAGCACAAGACACATTTCGCCATATTACAATAGCTTGCAAATAAGATCACACAATTATTTGACCCGGGGGGAATCGAACTCACGACCTGTGGCTTAGTAGTCAAGATCACTAACCACTGCACCAACAGGCCCATAAATTTTAATGGGCAGCTTATTATAATTATAGCCAACTTATAAATTGTTTTTAGTAGGTAGTCCTAGTGAGAAAAGACAGTCTCAAAAGCTTTATAAAATCCTGGATACGGATACTTTGCAAATCAAATAACAGTACTTAGGTACTAAATAATTGATTTCCACTAAGCGATATAGTCCCTAAACGTATACTTATATCAAACTAATTTTTATAAGCTACTAATGCCAAACATCGTGGTGATATCTTTTCATTTAGTATTTTCTTAAAACTACAATGTTTTACACCATTTTCTTTTAAATAAACTAATCTATCATACAAAACAAAATTTTCTATGACTGGCTGGAGATGATTTTGTAACATAATATAAATGCCTGCCTTTTTAACGTTAGCAGAAGTTATATCAGTCCACATTGTTTTTAGATCATCTACATTAAAAGTTAGATTTTCAGGTTCATTGCTTAAATATAAAGGTTCGTTATATGTAAGTGTGAAGCCGCTCTCAACTGAATCTTGGATGTACTGGTCAAAATTGTTGTTCATAGTTTTAGTTTTCACAGGTTTTCGTCTGTTTCTTTTAAGTTTGTAATTATCTGTAACAATGTAACTCGTTAAGAAACGTGGGGCATAGCGGAAGTAGCGTTTGAATTAGGAATAGGTACCAACTAATCCTAACTGTGTAATATGGAAATTTCTTAAAAAAATATTATTATTATTATTGTATGGTATAGGGGGCAAACGAGCAGACGGGTCATCTGAGGGTAAATGACTACCGCCCCCCATGGGCACCAGCTGTAACTCGAGAGTCACAAGTGCGTTGCCGCCTTTTAAGGTGGGAGTAGGAGAAGAGGGGAAGGACGCGAATAGGGGAGAGGGGAAGGACGGGAATAGGGGAGAGGGCAGGGTTAGGGCCTCCGGTAACCTCACTCACGCGGCGAAATGCAATGCAAGCATTGCTTCACTGCCGGTTTTTTGTGAGGACGTGGTATCGAGCGGAGTCGAGCCTGCCGAAGCATGGCTCTCCCAGGGTCACGTAACGATTGTTGAACAATGTACTAAAATAGCAACTATCTTACTAACTAGGGACCTGACTCTCTGTCCCGGTTGAAGAATTATTTATAATATTCATATCTATTTGGAATGTGACGATGTAACTTAAAAATGGTAAATATTTTTTAAAATAGGTGCAGTGGTTTCGGAGTTTACCCTCCATATACACACGAACACTTTCTTTCTAACATTACTATGTTTAAATATAAATTAGAATTTTGAATATAACAATTTTAAATGAATTGATTACGTAATTTAAATGAATAAAAAATGTTTGAATAAATTCTTGTAAGTTTCGCTCAAATTGAGAGGCTCTTAAATAAGGATTTGATTTTAAGTAGGTATCATACGTATTAAATAAATATATCGATCATTTTGGTTACAGAAGATGTAAACAACATTTGCTATAATGTTCTTTACGCTCTTTAATAACCCAAATTAACGATCAATATTATTATTAACTTACGTTTAGAAGCATAAAGTTGCAACACTGCCCTTGAGAGTAAGTTAAATACTAGATCTCGTAGCGTTTCCTCTACACGTGGAGGTTGGGCAGCTAATCTTAAAAACGGTACATTCATTTTCTCCTCTCCCTTCCATCTATTGCAGACGTTCTTCAATGTGTCACTTTTCGGAAAGTTTTTAAAATGTCCATTACTTTCAATCATTTTATGATAGCAGCAAGGCATTATAGCAATCGCTTTTGCCTTTTCCATTTTTAAAAATATATCAAATGCATCTATGGTTAGGTCTGCGCAAGCATGAAGACCAGTGATACAAAATTTGTCAAGATTTTCAAACTTTTCTATTAAGAAGTTTTGAATTTTCTCATGCGAATCGCCTTTAATGGTGTGCTTGACATATTTTACGTTTTGTAAAGAGTTTTCGTGGTATTTCCGTTGCCTTTTTTTGGCACCAACGTAGTGGCTTTCATTACATTCGATACCTAGAACTTTGTAGTGTGTTGTTTCAAATATTAATTGATCTAAATAGCCCTGAAACAAAAAAGAACAAGTTTAAAATTATTTTATTGATTTCATTTTAGGACACAATGGGAATAACCAAAACTTCAACACCTTATAATAATAATAAGTGGACGAGTCTCCCAGACATCTCTGGTTTTTCAATGCTGAGTCTGCAGAGGCACAATCAAGCAGCCAGGATACTTCATCAAGAGCTCGCCGTTAAGCATGGCCTTATCGATCGGAGGCTGCCATACTACAAGGACATACCGGAAGCTGTACTCGAAAATGACCGCGCCAAGCTGTATCTACTGGGACCGATCCGTTATCACGGATAGGACTATTCTTGAGAATAAACCTGCTATCGTGCCGATGGACCGAGCGGAGTCACGGGAATTTCTGGTGGACATCACCATCCCCTATGACGAGAACCTCGTTCGCGCTGAAGCAGATAAGAAAATCAAGTATCTGGACCTGGTGCACGAGGTTACCGACATGTGGAGGGTGGTGTCCACAGAAATACTCCCAATTGTTATATCAGTGAATGGCTTGATCCCGAGGAGCCTCTCAGTCCATCTTGAGAGGCTTGGGATCCGTGGGAGATCGGTGGTGGCCAAGATGCAGAGAGCAGTCTTGCTTGACAACGCCCGAATAGTTCGCCGATTCCTCTCCAAATCGCCCTGACGCCCGCCGGCACAGCTGACTGTTGCCCACCTCGCCGTGGCTTTTCCTGTCGCTTCTTCGAAAGCGAGGCAGTGTTTGATGCGTATGATAATAATAATAACTTCACACATTGTAAGAAACGGTTATCCCCTAGGCACCCTAGGGCATTTACCAATTCGAGCACTAGAAAACCTGTAGAGTCACTTGTGCATTTCCAACCCTGTTTTTTAGTTTATACCGTGCTTTTCTGCTTTTTAATTATCCTCTAATACCTATTATAAATTTTAGAGTGACTTTGTTTATTTGTTACTCTCTTCGTTACTCTTTCACGCCTTAACTACTCAATCATCGTCATGAAATATAGCACAGGTACACGTTGGTCAGGGGTACCGAAAAGGACATAGTGTAGGCACCTTTCACTCAGAAAAAGTACTGTTCCCGAGAGATAGAAAAGAAACATAGATAGCGTTGTAAATATTCCCAGGATATTAAATCAATAAAATATGGTGAACACAGAAATATCTTACCAAGCCCGATCCAAAGTCGACAACCACATCACAGTCGATATTTCCGCATATTTCCTTAATCTGTTTGGCCAAATACACTACCTCATGTTTCTTCTTAGTACTAAATGGAACATCGATATTATATTCAACATCATGTTGGAGAAAATCATCGTAAAATACTTGCAGCTTCTTCAGTTTTGAAAAGAATTTGGTCAAATAATCATCGTTAATTACAACTAGATCTATATTCTCATCAAAAACATCGATTTCTTCAGCGTTAAGATCGATTTTGTCCAAAACATTATG
Organism: Euplagia quadripunctaria; assembly: GCA_963859945.1. Taxonomy (NCBI): domain Eukaryota; kingdom Metazoa; phylum Arthropoda; class Insecta; order Lepidoptera; family Erebidae; genus Euplagia; species Euplagia quadripunctaria. The sequence continues at coordinate 10,881,788 of OY982587.1, read as the reverse complement.
TATGAGGATTTCAACATTTGATGTGTTGTATAAATATTGATATTCTTCAAAGAATTTGAGGCATTCAATAAAATATTCTTCAGAGGCACTGAAATCTTTTGGTAACGACATGCCAAACCTGAAACTAATAAAGAAGCATAATAAATTTTATCACAGGCAGATAAAAATGAAATTATTACAGATAGAAAAAATATAGATTTTATTATTTTAAGAAATGCTACGATGTAGGGTGTAACGTATACATATCGTTGAACCCTATATCGCATCCTGTAGGTAGGTATATGAATTGCACGGAAGATATCAAGTCTTGAATTAAATGTTTTTTTTTTGACAATTTAGTTTAACAAATAAGCATACGGCCACCGTGGTGGTGAGCAGGTACCGGTGCTTATAAACACTACCAACATCAGTGCTTTAACTTGTGTGTTGTCAACCCTATGTACCAAACCTCCCCCTACCGCGGTGGTAGTGTCATAGACTGCAACTGCAGAGGTCGCGGGTTCGATTTCCGCTGAGTAAATGTTTGTTACCTATTTGCACGAATGTCTCTTTATCTCTTAATTGCATGTTCTACTAATATGTAATAACATGAAAGTTTGTGAGGATGTATGGATGTTTGTTATTCTTTCACGCAAAAACTACTGAACCGATTGTGATGAAACTTTTTATGTAGATAGCTGGAGATCTGGATTAACCCATAGGTTACTTTTTATCCCGATATTCCCACATCACCGGGACTATAACCGGTATTATAACATATGTAGGTATGTTTTACAAAAAAGAATGTAAGTACCTATGTTTGTCCGTGATCTAGAACCCATAGCACATGCTATGCTTAGTTAGGGCCTAGACAGCGGCGGATTATAACATTTTTTACACGCTTTATATTAGCTTCACTTGTATGTTTGTAACCGACTCCTTTGGACGCGATTTTGACCCACTTTAAACGGCCAGATTTCATTCAAATTTTGCACACGTGTCAAGACCGATGACAATGCAATAATTCGATTAATTTTTTAATTTTTTTTAGTTGAATTTTCTATAAAAGCGTATTTTTTAAGTTTTTTAAACTATAATTATTTAAGTTACCAACACATACGTAGTAATGAGATGCCGAGTAGTCACAAGATCCAGCTGACGTCAAATATACCCACGACAGGCTGCATAGTACTAAACTTTCAGCTTTTCTTTTGATAAGAACCAACCAACTAGGCTCTAGCCATACTTTTCTAAAGGAATAACTAGCAAGTTAGTTTCCACGAATTACCACATTTTAAAAACTTAAGTTATCCCGATGAGTCAAAATCATTTATTTCAATTAAACCAATTATAGGTCAATCAGAATAAGTCAGTCGTGAAGCTGGTTACCTGTTCCAATACGTAGATCCTATGGAGAAAAACAGGCAAGAAACTCAGATGACACTCTTTTTCAATATGTTTGTTTAAACGTTTCATGTAACATTGCTTATACCTAAGCGCAAATTTAATTATAATAATAATTTAACACATCTTACACACGCCCGTCTGATCCCAAACTAGGCAGAGCCTGTACTATGGTAACCAGACTGCTGATAAACATACTTAAATATTACTAAATATAGAACAAATTATCGTGCTCATCACACAATTATTTGTCTTGGGTGGGAATCGAATCCACATCCCTTGGCTTAGCAGTCAGGGTCAGTAATCACTAGACCAACAGGCCAGTAAATGTAAGAACAATGTATGTAATAGCAGCCCGGAGAAGACTAGCCCCGACCAATGGCGTAGACGAGCCGTTTACGAGCAGGGCGCATCCAGCCATCGTCCAGCTCAAACATATTGAAGTCGACGTGTACTCACTTAATAGGAAGAAAGACCTTTCCACTTCCGCATACCAGAGTGCACGTCGAGGTTATTTTAAACAGAAGAGGAGCAAGTGTTTGCATCTGTCCGGTACAACCAGGGTCCACAATAAAAACACTTTCGAAGTTACAGGTTTGTTTATTCAAGAATGCCTATCATTATAAGAGGTCGTCCATTAATCACGTGATGTTTTTTTAGCACATTTTGAACCCCCCCCCCCTCCCCCTCCTCCCTGGTGATACGCGGTGAGGTTTAAGACTAACCACACTCCAGCCAAAATCACGTGTATTAAAAAAAATTTAAATGTTTTCTTTAAATATAGATATAATCGCGCGTTCCCTCGTTTTTTCAGAGCCCTCCCCCTCCTTTCGAGCCTCATGTGATTAATGAACGATCCCTAATGTTTTTAAACTTTCGCGATTATACATATTTGATGTGTGAATCGGGACTTATCTACTAAAGAGTCCGTGACCACGATCGGTGAAACGTCGTCTAACTAAAAAAGGTATTGTTACCTTCTAATAATTAATACAACAATTAAGTCTCGATTCACACATCAAATCCCTAATGTGCATAAAAAATGTTGGCTTTAAGAGCCAGCATACGTAATTTTATGTACCATACGGCTTTTAAAATCTGAGTTTAATAACTTAATGAATTGTGAACTTAACCAATATGTCTTATTGTTCGCTGTTATTATCCTGGGTTGACCAATTATCAACATCAACAATGGCACAGATAACATAATACTATACTAGTACAGATACCTCATCCCATACAACGAAATGCGACCCTCCTAACTCGGGCAATTCCGCGGGCTACTATTTTTTAGCCTACAAAGGCGCTGGATGCCGCTAGCAGCGCGATAGATAGCTAGAGCCACCTAGCGATGAATGGAAAAAACTATTTACCTACCAATAAACACGCAACCAATAGATGGCGATAATTAGTATGTAATCAGCAGGTAGGAGTGTTCGTTATATTAGATAACCGATAAAATAAATTATTACTTATAAATAATCAAACGGCTTATTATTTATTACAGCCGGTAAACATTATTTATATTGCGCGAATATATTTATTATTACATACGACCAGATCTAAGTACGTGCAACATCTCGCCATTCAAGGTCAATTTCACTTCGATCATCGTTGTGTAATATTTGTATCCCATGCCAAATTATGCTCTAGTACAACCTCATAACAACTATATTCCCATCAATGTACAAAAATATTAGTAAAAATAATAGTCAAACCATAGATATGATAATAGTTTCGTCAAACTAATATATTTGTTTGTCTTAAACCTTAGATTAGAATATTGTTTGAAGAAAATCAATGCGGATAACTCGTTTGACATCGTTGCGAACACTCTTAGCAGTAAGTAGATAATCTACCTACCTACCATTGCAGCATTGACGCTGCGACACGCGACGATCACGAGCAAGCCGGGCTGCCCGTAAGAACAACTTATTTTCAAAAATCAAATCAATCAATTCAAAATCTCGTACTATTATACACAAAATCAGTGTTCTACAATGTACGATGTTACGTTACTCAATCACGTCACGTGTACTGAACACGTACCGTGCACTTAAACTTATTGAAAACACCGACACCACCACACCAACAGTTATTAGCTTAGATCATAGCGGCCTCACTTATCTTAATTTTGTCTTAATTTTATAGACAAAGTCATTCCGAAGCAAGTTTTACATAATTTGCACGACGACACTTTTTTGAGCGACTAAGCAAATGAAATGAAAAAAGTATAATAATGTATCTGATCTGAAATAGTAATATGGTTCATAGCGGCCTCAAAATTTGATACGTGTAGTATGGATTACGTAGAAAAAAAAACACAATCAAAAGCGTAAACCTAGGTACTTAAAACCGTAATAGCATCCGTAATAGCTGTAAATTTCTCTTTACTACTTTATTATTTTTACAAACAATTTATACCAGAATAAACATTAGTTCATAAGTAATTAGGTATTTGTATTTTTTTTAAAATAACTAATTAAAAACCTTTAACTGCCCAGAACTCAGCGCTTGTAGAGGTAAGACCTGTGCCGATTTTTTGAACGCCAAACAACAGAACGTGAACCGTATACTACGTCTGCCTATTTTTGATCACGGAAGTGTTTTGGTTATTTTCTAAATATTGAACAATTATTTTGTAGGATGTAGAGCTTATGTTGACTCAATTTAGGTTATGTATTTCGAGTGTATGAATAGTATAGACTATTATTATAATGACAGTTCGAAGTAAAACATCTTACTACAGTTAAATAGTAGCAGCATATTTTTTTTAAATTTATTTATTTATTTTAAAAACTTAGTACTATGTTACAGATAATAGCCAAGCTGCCAAACTATTATCTGTAACATAGTTAAGTTTTTGAAATAAATAAATATATAAAAAAATATATATTAAGCATCACATCAATGTCGCCATACATTTGAAAACAAATGCAAATTTAAGTTATGTATAAATAATTATGTCTGTATGTTTGTAACGATGTATGTATCTAATAGGTAAGTACGAAAGAGTTTCAATTGTATGCATTAAGTATGTATAGTATGCAAACATATTTGTTTGGCACGCTGTGCGTCCAAGTGTGTTTAGTTAACTTGAGGTGTGATATATAGATTTCTTTATCACTACATATTATAAAACAAAGTCCCCCGCCGCGACTGTCTGTCTGTCTGTTCGCGATAAACGGAAAAACTACTGAACGGATTTTCATGCGGTTTTAACCAATGGATAGAGTGATTCAAGAGGAAGGTTTATATGTAGTATACATGCATATTAGTGTAGAGAAAAGTCAAGAATTTCAAAGATTTGTAATGTCATGTCGTAACAAACATATTTTTGTGCGCTTACATTGCAAACGCTGGCTAAACCTTACGAGATAGATCAAATTAATGTACTACGGAATTGTATACTTTAAAAAGATCAATAAAAAAGTCTGCAATGGTATATGTGTATCTCCTAAGGATAACCCACAGTAACCATTTTTATCTTTTACATATTACAAAAAAAATATGGGTTATTTATCAACCATTTTAAACAATACCGTATTATTCCTCATCCAATTAAATATATTAGGTACGTTCTGCATTTCATGTACATCAAAATTGCCCTTTCCAGCATACAATAAAAATTAATATCTTAGAAGATATCAGAGATTTAAAAAGCGAGGGCAGAGCGGCTGGCGGGCTGAACTGATTTTGATTATTCTTTTTTTTTAGATAGGGTACCTCAAGGGTGGTCCCATGTCAAGGAAGTCAGGGTCTGTTGATGGGATCCTGATAAAATTGAGAGAAACCATCGAAAATGGTAGGAACGAATAGTGTTTCTGTTTACTTTTCATTACTTTATGAGGTTTTTGCGTTTAGAATCATCATCATATCATGTAGCTGAGCTATTGATGAAAAAAAAAATCATATTATAAAAATCTTCACTACATATCACTACATATTATAAAACAAAGTCCCCCGCCGCGTCTGTCTGTCTGTTCGCGATAAACTGAAAAACTACTGAACGGATTTTCATGCTTTCACTAATAGACAGAGTGATTCATGAGGAAGGTTTAGGTGTATAGTTTGTACCCGTGCGAAGCCGGGGCGGGTTGCTAGTTTTTTAATAATGATGACTCTGATTTGTATCTGGCATGAGTCGAAAACGCTCCGTGTACAAATGTTTTAGAAAGACATTACATACATCTACATTAATAAAAGCAAATGAAGCAAGGTACACCTGCCTTAAATAAATTTATAATATCATTATCTTATGTTATTTTGTAGCAATCGATATACGAGTTTAATAAAGGAAACGAAATATGATTATAAAAAAAAACAGTCAGTAGTAGGACTGTATGTCAGAAGTGAAAACAACTTCACAATGTATTTGCATATACATACACATACACATCTGTATACATATAATTAGGTTAAAAATAAAAAGTAGGTAATAACATATCTAAATGTATACACAGGGTACACTGGAATTCTGCGCTCCTGGCCGCTCATAAATATTTGAATTTCGAATGTTATTTTTTTTAAATATAAGAAACTCGGCTCCGTCTTACGAATCTTCGATCAGGTCACGTGTCCTGACGCGAGTTTAAAATTTTTAACCATCCCAAAAAGTGCACAACGCCGCTAAAGAAGTTTTCACTTCAAAAAACAACATATTAATTTTCGTACTTAGAAGTTTATAGGAATGTTTCACGATACGACGACATAGGGAACCCGAAAACAATCTCGTAAGAAAGAATCTCTTTTTTCTCTTTCTCTCTTCATTTCTTTTTAAATAAATTTTTTGACAAGCAATAACTGCCGAAGAGTTGCAAGGCGCGGCTAAGAAATGAAGATTCATAGTCTATGTGAATGAGATTTGATAGTTCAATACCTGTTAAAATGCTGTGGGGTGCTGACCAAGAATGTTACCCCCCCCCCCCCCTCCGCTCTTTCTCTTACTGTGGGTGCCGTAAGATTTGGCTAGGGACAAAAAACCATAAGGTGTGCAGCGTCTATCGCGAAACCACAAAACCCCATACCCGAACACTGCGCCCGCCTACCAAGCGTGGCGAGTATTGGTAAAAAACCCGCAATGAAAGCAAACAGAATGATCAGGCCCCGAGTCTCAGGCAGCCCTGCTATTCCTGGCTACGGAAGCGGTTACTGTATCTAATCAAACGTTCGGCTAACAACCCTTTAAACGACAACTGGCCCTGGTAACACACAATCTTCGCACAGTGAGGATTAGCGAAAATATTGACGATGATGAACAGGAAATTGTAAAAAAACATGTTGAAAGAGAGTGTCTTTGGAGTTTCTTGCCTGTTCTCCTCCATAGGATCTGCGTACTGGAACAGACTATCTTCACGACTGACTTATTCTGACTGACTCAAAACGTTGACAATTCAAAAATACTTATTGGATTAATTACCAATAGGTATTTTTAAATTGAAATATTTATATATTTTTTTATTAATTTAAATCAAATTTTTATTATTGAAATAATTTTATTTAAAATACCTACTTAATGTTTTTAAAAATAAGAAACTTCATACTATCATAATCTATACGAGCAAAGCGGCAGGCGCATAGCTAGTGGCTGGCACATTACGCATTATTAATAATATTTTAAGACAGGAAGTAAAACAAATAATTTAATAGTAGAAAAAGGATCATGATTGCTAAGTCACTGCGGTAACACAGTGTCAGGAACTCGCGAGTCCAACCTAGTCGATGTCGTGCGTAAATACCTAATTTTGTAAAATGCAATTATGTCTCTAGCTCTTAACGTATAATTACTTAACAGATTACCACAGACATGATTTGTTTTAGGTATCTCTATGTGTATGTTCGTACTTATTACACAATAACATCAGTAATGACATTGTATCCGATTTTACATTGCATCTACTAAACAAACAGCATACTTAGGCCTGCCATTACTTAAATTGCCGACGACGGACAAAAACTTAAAAAAAATCCGGACACCTGGGTGAAATCGAGATTCTTTTCCGGACACCTTAAAAAAACCGCCGATTCCATTTAAATTTTTATCTTGTTAAAGATTCATTGTTCCTTGGCACAGAGTGTCCGGGTTTTACCCGGACACTTTTTGGAAACCCCGCCCGGACGCTCCCCGGACTCCCTCTAAACTAGGACAAATCCGGGGAAACCCGGACGGATGGCAGTCCTAAGCATACTTATGATTACCGAATTATACAAATTTTGTATCCAATTATACAATCTGGCAGCCCTGAAATCGAGTGAGGTCTGAGGTGAAAGATTCCTATTAGCAATGTGTAAATAGATAGTACGTGTAAGTACTTAGTTAAGTAAGTAATTACTTTGCCAAATCATAATGTCTGTTACTTAAATACCTAACCTGCCTACATAACAAAGTTGACACATACCATACGTTTCGCTGTTCACTATTAATTGTCCTGACAATATGAAAAAAATATGTAAAACACAATGAGAAAAATTAATTCAAAATTTTTTATAGTATCTTTGAAATTCGAATTAATAATTTACCTACAATAGAAAATGCAAAAACATAACGCAACAATACAGTTTCATTAAAATTTGGCCAACTATCAATAGTCAATACCTACAAACTCAATAACAAAACCGATAGGTACGGTTTTGTTATAGTGTTACTTCAACGTAGTACCAGAAATTGCCGCCAGAGGACCGACGACAATATTGAATTTTGTCAAAATAAGAAAACTGGATTTAAGAAGCTTTTATTAAATTTTCCCGTGTTTAGGGTATTTTATGAAATTAGAAAATACTTTTATCAGGACCTAATATTGATTTTCCATAAACTTCAATAACAAATCGATACCCGTAACGCCATCTATTGATATTTGTTTGAACCATTTTTTTTTTGTTAGAGATGGGACCCCATGACAATGGTATCCATCACAGTTCGATCCCAAAAATGAAACGACTCAATTAGAAAATAACATTTATTAACAGCGGATACTCAGTAATAAATAACATGCTTTTGCGTTTGCTTTTAGACGCCTTTGCTTGCTCAGTAGTCTTAACGAGCTTCCAAACTTGCACTCTCACAGTTAGCTTGCCGTAAATTGGGTTTCAATATACGTTAATGCTTCAAAATAATTTTCACGATACGTATTATAAATTCTTCAGTTCAGTTCTACATTAACGTTGAGGAACAAAAGAGAGCACTATCTAACAAAACAACAATTTGTTTAAAACGGATGCGAAGATACGTTTCCAGTTCAAGACACAGAATTTCCTGTGAACTATACAACTACGAAACTGCTTGAAATATCCATATATTACTTTAACTTGAACATCCTATGGTTCATTTCAAAGATAAAACACTAGTTTTGACTTTTACAAATCCAAAGGCTTGCCAGCAGCCTTTTCAACCATCTAATTTCTACAAGCAGGCGTCCAGTTATTGCTGAGGACCGCTAACAGTGTCCCAAATTTCATTGCTATTCTTCAGATCCTTCGATCCCTCTCCAATTACGCATTTGGCAGACCATGAGTTATGTCCCAAGTATTTCTTGCAGACTTCAATGAGATCCTCTCTTTTGACAGCCAAAATTCTTTCTCTTTGAGTTTTCCAGATATCATACGACAATCCATACAAGAATAAATCAATGCCTTTCATATATTCAGCAACAGGTTGGTCCATTTGTTGTAAGATTGAAAGTTTTGCCTCAAATAGATTCTGTTCATCTATTAAACCAGAGTTCTTCGACATCCAGTTTGCTGTGTCATCGAAAACATCCAGTGTAACCTTAGAATTGGGATCTCTGTACGAGTAATAGTTAAATACTCCGTCTAAAGTTAACATAGCTCCACCTCCGTAAGCCCCATTTTGTTCTCTGACAATTGGATGTAAGAACCTCGATGTTAAGAATCTAGATAGCACCCTCAACTTAGGATAGTCAGGATCAGTATAAGGTACTGTTGGAATAGCTTTCGCGCAGAAGTTGACTGGAATATTCATTAAGATGTGCATACCCCGGTTTTCTTTCTGCATATTCTTGCAATCAGTCCAATTGATCCTGTTCATGTCTTTATGCTCAACTTCTTTGCATAATTCTTTACAGAAATTATCAATATGCGTTTGAGCATCTGTGTTAGTATTACAATAGTGGAAAGCTGCTCTCAAATTTGTGCCTTTTAAAATGTTTTGGGCTATACTTTCAATTGTTGATTGTACTTGTTCAATTGATTGATTCTTCTGAATATCCTGCATATTCATTATGTGATGTAAACCCATGAGGTTCTCTTTACATTCATCTACAGAAGAGATTAGTGATCTAGCTGCCTGCATAGCATAAGTATGGCCACTGTCGATAATTCCATTGCTTAAAGATGAGCAGTAATTGGTGAGTAGCATCTTCATTCGTTCTATATTGCTGAAGTTTGGAATACTGAAAATCTCTGTCCAAATATCCATCATTTTAGAAAGATTTCCATCTAGGCAATGGCTGCTGATGACGATGCCTTGTTCATATTGGCCACTCTGATCAATATGCTCCGTAATATGGGTAAGGAAACCTAGGCCCGATGTAGTTTTACTCACATACTTATCAAAATCGCGATAATTATAAGATTTGGTGTCAAACTTTGTGATTACATAGTTGAAGTATGGTATTAGGAGTCTTTCTGGCTGCGATAAGTTATCAGTTCCTAAGACACCCTTTAAATATGTGACTCCATTAGTGTTGGCTTCACAGAGCTGTAGAGGAATAGTCGCAGCAACTGTATGTTTTAATGGTGGAGCAGTCTTATTAAGTGTTATCTCCTCAATCTTTAAACAAGGTAGCACATCCAAATTTTGAGTTTCTTTCTGTGCTTTAGACAGCTCAATTCCTTCTTTATAAATCCCTAATTTCTGTTCTTCAGTAAGGGCTTCGACTTTGGCTTGAAGTGCCCTTGCCTCAGCTGCAGTAAAAGCCTCATCAAATTTGTGGTCAGGTTTCATTGTCATAACTAATTTGTGTTTGTTCTGAATAAAATAATTTTCTATAACTTGTTTTATGAAACTTGGATTCATTAAATCTACTTTCAATTGGTCTAATAAACTATTCACCTTTAAAGCATTCAGCACTGAACCGTTATGGTTCCATATTGGCATGAGATTGAATAAAAGATTAAGTCCAAATTTTGGGGATTGATGTTTAATTGACAGTTCAAAACCTTGTAATACACTCTCAATATGGTCTTTCTCAAATCCATCCTTATGAATTTTGTTTAATGTTTCATTGACAATCGATTCCACCATGTCAAACTTAGATGTCTCAACATCTCTTAAACCAACAACAAATAAAGTATCTCTTATTTGATTATCATAACCCGTCAAAGAATTATAACCACCTGATATATTTTTCTCTATCAAACTTTTATAAAATGCAGAATTCGGGCCTATTATCATTAGTTCGGCGAGAGCCATGATCATGAAAGTCTCATAAATATTTGTAATATCTGACATTACATAACCAATGGCTATTTGGTTTTGTTTTTCAACGGGCACTCCATATTGGTCTACTCTGCACGATATGTTTGCACGTTGAGGATCAGTCCATCTCGGCTGTGGCTGCACAATACTGTGTTTCGGATCCAAATATTCATACATGCTTAAGTAAGCCTCATTCACAAACTTTAGGTTAGCTTCTAAAGGAAAATTGCCATAAGAATAAATTCTAGAATTACTTGGGTGGTAATAAGTTGAATGGAATTTTTTTAAATAGTCATGCGATAGTTGTGGAATGTGTAAAGGATCTCCACCAGAGACATAACCATAAGTTCCAGTTGGTAAAATAGTATTGATGAATTTTTGACCAAACAAGGAGCTTGTCTCAGAGAATGCACCTTTCATTTCATTATAGACAACTCCTTTTAATGTGAGAGCAGACTTGAGGTCTTCAATGTTTGAGTGTTCTAATCTCCAGCCTTCTTGTAAGAAATCTAGGCGAGAAAGATTAGGCTTAAAAACGGCATCAAGGTACACTTTTTGGAGATTTCTGTAATCAATCTCATTTTGTGATGAAAATGGGTAGAATGTGTAGTCAGGCCCTGTTAAAGCATTCATGAAAGTGGCTAGAGAACGATTCAACATTTTGAAGAATGGGTCTCTGACTGGATACTTTTCTGATCCACATAGAACTGTATGTTCCAGGATATGAGGTGTCCCCATAGAATCCAGGGGTGTTGTTCGGAAACCTACAGAAAATACATTATTGGTATCATCTCTATCTAAATGCAGATACTCTGTTTTAGTCTTCTCATGCACTAAAAAATATGCTGTCATATTATACTCTTTAATTGGTTCAACTTCTGTGCAAAGAAAGCCATGGATGGTTTTGCCTGGTTGGACGCGTTTTGCTAAATTTTCTTTCGTTTTTAAAATGCTGCTGCTGAACTTCTGGTTTGATGACGACAGACGGTACTGTAGACCTGCCCTCGCACAGCTATGTAATCTCGAATACATCTTTTGCCAGTACTTTTCACTTCCGAATTAATCTGCAATTTACATACACCACTCACAATTTTTAAGGTAATAAGAACGTAAATATAGGCTAACATTAGTGTATTGAAATGTTTGTATCGTTTCAAAGCAAAAATCGCGTAATGAAATCTGTTTTCGGTAAAAATTATAAAAACAAAAGAAAAATGATGCAATGTAATACTTACAATATGTAACAAGTGGGTTTAGAATAGAGGACTTTGATAGTTCAGGACACTCAGCAAAGGTATTTGAAAAGTTCTAATGATTCCAATTTTATTATTTATTTGACATCATTTTAAAATATAATACCGACATTCAGCATAACCTCTACTGCCATTGCATTAGGCAATATTGCCATTCACAAAGTACTTTATTCTAACTGATTTGATCACAGAGCATATAAATTATAATGAGTGAGACATTGATAAAAGAAGAAGAAAGGGTACGCCCTCATTTGCATTTATTTTTTCTATTTAATCAAATATAATGCACATAAAAACCTAAAACCCAAAACATAGCTTTCTCTTTCTCACTCGAGTCACTCGTGATAAGAAGAGAAGTCAACTGTCAAAATGGGCTTTCAAAAGTGGCCCGACTGTAGTTATTGTCAGCAGGCCAGATGCCCCTATACCCCTCCCCCACTTGTATCAGCGCCTGGAGTGAGAAACGTGCGTGCGCGGCGCGGTGGCCGCGTTTGACTGTTTATATATGTGCATGTGTGTATAGGGTAGGCGAGCAGGCAACTTTGCGTCACGGTAATATTTTCTATACAGTATTCTATTTTCATAAAAACGGTTCGAAAGCGAGTCATACCTACGCGTCTCAAGTTCGGTATACACTCGGTATACAACCAGTCGCGAATGCATCGCAGTGACGAAGGAACGGTGTGATGCTTTTGTAAGCAGTAAGCTTGCCATTTGTGTAATTTGATTGAAATAGGTGCAAGTATTACATTGGATTTTTTAATACTATTAAATTTAGCAATAAAGCTTTTCGTACATCTCAGTCGAGGCTCAAATATTTTTCAGTCTTAAAATAAGGATGTTTTTCTTATTAAATCTACTAATAAAAAAACTCAACATGTATTTTTATTAAACACTTCTTATTTCATTCACAATGAATTTCAATTGTTTTAATTAAAAATTACTTATTAAAATATTTACATCACAAAACTATAAAGAAACTCTTAAATCTAGTAATAACAAAACACAACAAGTATTTTTATTGAACACTTCCTATTTTATTCACAACAAATTTCATTTTTTTTAAATAAAAAATATATTATAATATTTACAATCACAAAACTAGTAAGAAACTGAAGTAGAATGATGAAATTAAAATACTGTAGGTGGGCAGCCCTTTCGCGTGTTTACGTACTGCGTGGCTGTAGGCAATTATTTCAAAGACAGCGCAGAGTCACAATACTGGATAGATAATATTACCGTAGTTGCGTCGAGTCACGAGTAACGACTACGAGTTACGACGTCAACGTGTGAGTTTGGATTTGAACCAAATCAAATTGATTATTTATATCGTTTGAAAACAATTTTAAACGGATTGGTTTAATTGGTTTTAAACCGGCCTTACATCTATATGCAGTGCAAGACTCACATAAGATCCCATTTAGTTAGAGATTCACGTGATAAAAATGTAGATTTAGATTATTCATTTATAAAAATAATGTTATTTATTCACGACATTCAAACTCGACTAATATTTGTTCTTGTTATTTAAAAAACTACTATTTATGTGCAACTCTAACGTCAAATATTTATTTGACGTCGCAGAGAGTTGACGTTTGATTCGTCCTTTCATAAACACGTGTTTACGTGTGGAGCAAATGCAAGTTCTTTTTTATTTTTTAAGTGTATAATAATAGGTCAAAATGAGTTTATATAACTTCAAAAAGATCGCTGTAGTCCCTACAGCTAAGGTAATTATTGGAAATAATGCTTCACATAGTATAATAAAATCACTGACGAAATAAATATCCGATATAACCTTAATGTCTAAAATATTTTTTAATTCTAGGACTTCATAGACATAATATTGTCGAAAACACAACGTAAAACACCTACAGTTGTACACAAACACTACAAAATATCAAGGATACGTGGGTTTTATATAAGAAAGGTTAAATTCACGCAGCAAAACTTCCACGACCGCCTGTCAAGAATTATACAAGTAAGTAGTAGTAAAATTGAATGATTATAAGTATTTTGCAACATTCCATAGCATTAGAAATAAGCACCATTTGTATGGTGGTGAAATATATGGTTTTAGTTGCACCAAGTTTTATACTTGTGTAAATCTTGAGTCAACAGTAACTTAAGAAGGCTGTATTTTAAAGTTAGTTTCAAACTAGCACATGTCAGATAGTAAGTGGGCTGGTGCAGTGACAGCTGTGGGGTCATTCTTGCTTTACCAACTTTAACCGCCCACCCCCATAAAGATCTGCAAAATCCTTACTCATTCATTTATATATAGTGTATTTATTTAGTATGATATTTGCATGAATAACTATGGATTGTGATTTTGTTTTTAGTGAGTTAGCTAATAACTAATGTATTGCACTTATTGTGCAATATGTTAACATCATAAACTATTTAGTTTATTCTTGGTTTGAATAAGAATAGAAAAAAACATTATTATACATCAATTACAGTGAAATCACAGAAACAGTAAGTATGCATGTATGTAAGAAGTCAAGTGCACTGGAAAAATGAAAAGTAATACATTTTTCTAACTCTTTTTTTAGGAATTTCCTAAACTAGATGATGTGCATCCGTTCTATGCTGATCTTATGAATGTATTGTACGACAAGGACCACTACAAACTAGGTCTTGGCCAACTGAACACAGCCAGACATCTCATTGATACGTAAGTTGCCTATAATAACACATTAAACTTATAAACACTATGCTTTTTGCATTGGGGGTTAAAAAAGAAAACTTTACAGCTTCATTATACAGTAGACTCGCAGTAATCTGACAAACGTTTTGCAATGCCGTGTTGGATTATCGAATTTCTCGGACTATACGGTACTGCCAAGGACCCTTTGTAATCTGGAACTTTTTTAGAAAGGAGTACTTTGTAATCCTATAATTTAAATATTTATTTAACAAGAGTAAGATTAAATTTATGTCTCCTTTTTTAAACTTTCACATTCCGTGATATAATTATGTATAATATGTATGTGTATTGAGACGATCACGTAATAGGTATTACATAAATAAGGGATTTAGTGTCTAGCTATCTAGATACCAAGTTTCATCACAATCAGTTAAGTAGTTTCTGTACGAAAGAGGAACAAACATCCATACATCCTCACAAACTGTCACGTTTATTATATATAATATTAACCGAACTCCAACTTTGGATTGTAGATTCTGAAACATTTTAACTTCTGATAAAAGGATACTACATATATCTACCAATGTTATTACTATTTAAAATTAGGTCTTATTGATTCGCAGAGTAGCAAAGGATTACGTTCGCCTATTAAAATACGGTGATTCTTTGTATCGATGCAAGCAATTGAAGCGAGCGGCTCTCGGCCGCATGGCCACTATCATGAAGCGGCAAGCTGCCAACCTCACGTATTTGGAACAGGTATGGCAACTGTTACTTTGTCTATTTATGATATCTCTTTATTGACAATTAATAAAAGAAATAAAAAAATGATATGATATATAATTTGGTCTTTAGTGAAATAATAAATAAAGAGCTTTGGGCTCTTTTTAAGCTTCCAAAAGATACTTAAGTGTTTCATTCAGAATCATACTTAATACAACTGTTATTAAAATATTCAGTAAACGAGACAATCTCAGTAAAGTCTAATATTAATAATTTTCTGTAATTTAAAAAAAAATTGTGATTAAGAAAAAAAAAACATTTTATCGTAAAAATACGTGGGGTGCTGTCAATTATTATTAATTTTTTTTTTTATGGACTTTATCTTGCGTGTAGAGATGTCAATTATTGTAAATACTTTATTGACATATTGGTAAAAGTAAAGTCATTATATAATATTTTAAAAGCACCCCACGCTTTTTTTACGATAAAATTATTTTTTTCTTAATCACTTTTTTTTTTAACTTATAAATTGCCAGAGTAGCTATTTCTTTAACTATCGTTCTAAACAGAACTTACGTCAAGTATCGTGTGCATTAACCCTCAGTCAAGCAAATTTACACTTTATTTAGCAAATAAAGAATTTAATTCTACCGTCAGGTTCGTCAACACTTGGCGCGTCTGCCGTCCATCGATCCGTACACACGTACTATCATCATCTGCGGGTTCCCTAATGTGGGCAAGTCCAGTTTTATCAACAAGGTGAATTGTTTTTAATTAACTTTTTAAATGTTGTCAGTATTTATATTAGAAATAGGGTTGTCATATTACATTTCAGGAAGCTTCAAATTTTACCCTAACCTCTTCTAGGTTCTTCTAAGTATCCAATGTATTTTAATAGTTAGGGATATGTATGTATTTGTAACAATTTTAATAAAGTACATAAAATATCAGAGAAATGGCAGTAAGACGTATAGAATTACAATGCAAAGCAGTGGGAGAGCCATGCTTCGGCACGTGTGGGCCGGCTCGACCGGAGCGATACTACGGCTTCACAGAAAACCGGCAGTGAAGCAATGATTGCATTGCTTTTCGCCGAACGAGTGAAGTTACCGGAGGCCCTAACCCTTCCCCCTCCCCCCTCCTCTCCTCTCCCTCCCTCTCCTCTCCTCTCCCCCTCTTCCCCTACAGTCACCTTGAAGGCCGGCAACGCACTTGTGACTCTTGAGTTGCAGGTGCCCATGGGCGGCGGTAGTCATTTGTCATCGGGTGACCCGTCTGCTCGTTTACCCCCTATAACATAAAAAAAACAAGTGGCAATCCATCCAGTTCATCTGTCCTGGAGATTAGCCTGAAAAACAGACGAATAAAAAAATAAAAATTGGTTTCTTGGTATAAGTACCGTTCAGATGCATTGGATAAAGAGATAATAATAATAACTTGACACACCTCACACATGGTCATCTGATCCCACACTAGGCAGAACCTGTACTAATTACATACATATTATATGTAGATCAAAATTACACCCAGACATAACAAATGATAGTGCTCATCACACAATTATTTGTCCTGGATGGGAATCGAACCCACGACCTTTGGCTCAGCTGTCAGGATTACTACCACTAGCTCAACAGGCCAGTTATTTTGACATTACAAACAGACACTTTATGTATTTACTTCTTGTATTGTATATCTGGTGTAAAATAAAGAGAATTATTATATTATTATTATGTATTTGTTTGTATTTGTAGATGCTAATGTACAACGATATTTTTACAGATTACAAGAGCCGATGTCGAAGTACAGCCTTATGCATTCACAACGAAGAGTTTGTACGTGGGACACACCGACTACAAGTATTTGAGATGGCAGGTGTGTATACTATATATCTTTAGATAATCTATTATAAAAAATTGGGTCACGTGGTTTTTTTTGCAATGAACTCCTAAACTAATGAACCCATTTTAATATATATTAATATATTAAAATAAATTTTAATTAATTCTGCATAATGTGTGCAGTTTGGGCCAACTTGAGAGATAGAATAGTTTTTGAAATGAAAACTTCTTTAGGCACGTTGTGCACTTTTGCTATGGGGAAAAAGCACTGAACACTCACCGTCACGCTATTAGTACATATATAGACCCAGTAGAGGGCGCTAATCTAAACATTGAGTTCTGTCAAGCTCCTCATTAATTAATCTTTAAAAATATAATTAGTTCAATAAAGAACTTATTGTGTGCGCAATTTATATGGTAAAATAAACAAACGCTCCCTACACATAGTATGTTGCCAGCGCATCAAATACCCACACATGGCAAGACCTGCCTTGATCATCTCATGCTTAAAACCAAACTACCAGCTTTTTGCTTTGTTGCGGCAACATCTCTTACTGACCATGATAGCTTGATATTTATACTGGAACGCTGTTACTAGAAAAATAACCCTCATATCATTAAAAAAATAAATTATCCATCTTTAGACAATGATATTATGAACAGTTGCTATAACTCTATTTATGAAACAACAGACGCCAATTTAGCATTATCCCAGCTAATTACGACACTCAATACAAAAATCCAGATCAACACATACACTTTTAGTGTCCCAAACCGCAAGAGAATAAAAAATCCTTGGATAACTACTGGTTTATTAAAATGTATGAAAAATCGCGATAAACTACACATAAATCTAAAAAGAACCCAAACAACGACGTAATTAAGATCACATACACAAGATATAGGAACTTTTGTAACTCGCTATTAAAAAAATAAAAAAGGAATACGAAAACAACTTAATAAATAATGCAGTAAAAACTAACAACAATAAAATGCTGTGGGATACTATTAAAAAGGTATCTTACTCTAACAAATCTAATAACCCCGCTACCGAGCTTCTTTCTAAAGGTGACCCTCTGTCCTCTGCCAACAATTTAAACAAATATTTTGTGTCTATCGGTCAAGACCTTGCCTTAAAAATGCTTAATACCACCACCCATACTGAATCCCCACAAATAAACTCATGCCCGTATTCTTTTGCCTTGCTCCCCACTGATGAAACAGAGGTGCGTAACATTATACTTAACTTAAAGAAAGATACATCTGTTGGACGTGACAATATCTCCGGTGCCTTTTTAAAGAGATATCACGAAAGTTTAATTTCTCCCTTGACTTATATCTTTAATCTCATGTTCACTACTGGTGTTTTTCCGCAGCAACTAAAGCTCGCTGAGGTTATTCCTGTTTACAAAAGTGGTGACAGAGACTGTGTCAATAATTATAGACCTTTACTTCCTACCCTTTCTAAAATTGCACAAAAGTTAATAAATAAACGTCTTATAAATTACCTTGAATCCAAAAATGTTTTATCTAACTCTCAATTTGGATTTAGAGCAGGTATCTCAACTACAGATGCAGTACATGCACTGATCCATGAGATTGTTCCTAAACTTGACCCAAAAAGAGAGTAATAGCAATATTTCTGGATATAAAAAAAGCATTTGACACAGTCTCTGTCCCACTCCTGATAAGCAAACTGGAAAGATTAGGAATCCGTGACACGCAGCTTGAATTGTTTAGGGATTACCTTTGTAACAGAAAACAAAGAGTGACAGTTGGTGATGTTGTTAGTGATGACTTACCTACATCCTTCGGCGTACCACAGGGATCTGTACTCGGCCCATCACTATTCCTGACCTTCATCAATGACCTGTGCAACTTACAACTTTCTAATGGTAAAATAGTGACTTTTGCTGATGACACAGCCTTAATTTTCAACGGAGACACTTGGGAATCAACATACACCGCCCAAAATGGCATCAATGTTGTATCTTCTTGGCTTCGAGAAAATGGTCTCACACTCAATATAGACAAAATAAAATACATACTATTCTCTGTTAAAACCAACTCACCCTCAATAAATGACAACCTGTCTATCATAGCACACTCTTGTTCTCCTAACCATTCCTGTACTTGCGAAGACCTAAAAAAAGCTTCCTACATAAAATACCTTGGCATCATGATAGATGACACCCTTAGCTTCAATCAACACCTTGAACTACTATCAGCTAGGACTCGCAAACTGATTTTCATCTTCAAAAACCTCCGACATGTTTCGGTGTACATGGCCCTATGTCAATCCATCTTATCATATGGCATCACTGTATGGGGCGGCGCATGTAAGACGAATTTGATAAAAGTTGAAAGAGCCCAAAGAACAGTACTAAAAGTTAGTCTAACATTGCCTTTTCTGTTCCCCACAAATGATTTGTATAGACTTGCCGATGTTCTAACAGTGCGGCAACTTTATATTTTATACACCATTCTCAAGCAGCACTCTCTCATCAAATTCATCTATCAATCAAAATAAACGGCTCAAACATAAGTTCTGTTTGTCGGATAAACAATGGTCCACTAACTTCTCCAAGAAATATTTTTGCTTTTTAGGAGTATACCTTTATAATAAAATAAATAAGTTGATCACAATTTACCCTCTAACAAAATTTAAATGCAAACAAAATCTCACAGTATGGCTAAAGTCCTTGAATTATGAAGAAACTGAAAATTTACTCAATGTAGGTTTCTAGACAAAAGTATTTACATTTCTACCAGAAAACACACACACACACACACACACGCACACACACACACACACACACACACACACACACACACACACACGCACACATACATACATACACACGCACACACATAAACACTAATACACATCCTCACAACTCATCTAATAAATAGTAATAATTGTTACTTACCTGAACCCAATTATCCAGAGTCTGGAGAGACTGGTAATCTGTCATACAGGTCTCCTAGTACAGATACCAGTCTCTCACATAGATATCTGTAATTGTAATAATCTCTACAACTATTTTAAGTACTACCTTTGTATCTGTGTGAGAGAACTAAACAATAAAGTTATTATTATTAAAAAAAAAAAAACATAATTGTAATCAAGGTTTTTTTTTAA
The DNA here is from genome assembly GCA_963859945.1 of Euplagia quadripunctaria. Classification (NCBI taxonomy): domain Eukaryota; kingdom Metazoa; phylum Arthropoda; class Insecta; order Lepidoptera; family Erebidae; genus Euplagia; species Euplagia quadripunctaria. Next base: position 10,861,363 of record OY982587.1, on the reverse strand, counting down.
ATTTATGACGCCTATAGTGCTCAATAGCGAAAACCTTTATTCAAAATTTTCTCCGAATGTACGTCTGTTTGATGGATGTCACTAGTAGATGGCATCACTTTTGGTATGGGGAAAAAAGTACTGAACTCGCGTGACTGTCACGCTCAGATGACAGATCGCAGTTAGGTTTTCACTTCTGACGTGCAGTCCTACCACTGACAGTCTTTTTTATTACAATTCTCTAGCGTGACTGGGTAGGTAGTTATATAAATATCAGACTTGTTTAGATAAGAATATGCTCTTTACTGACATTAATGAAACAGAGCTACGTACTACTCCCTTTTGATAAAGAAACTCTGATATATCTGAGACCAGTCGAGCATCTCCGATCAAACCAAGTATGAACAAATATCTTGTAACTAGATGTTCCTCGCAGTTTCACCTGCGTTTATGGTCACTGCACTGTCCTAGCGGGAACCGTACATGTCTGTGTCTATAATCTATCTCTGTACCAAATTTCATCCAGATCCGTTCAGCCGTTTTTGCGTGAAAGAGTAATAAACATCCATCTATCCTCACAAACTTTCGCTTTTATAATTAACTAGCAACCCCCCCGGCGTCGCACGGGTACAAATTATACACCTAAACCTTCCTCATGAATCACTATGTCTATTAGTGAAAACCGCATGAAAATCCATTCAGTAGTTTTTCAGTTTATCGCGAACAGACAGACAGACAGTCGCGGCGGGGGACTTTGTTTTATAATATGTAGTGATAAGATTCAAGAATTTCGGATCGAATCGAAATCGGATTTCCTTAATATTTTTAGGGTTCCATACCTAAAGGGTGCTAACGGAACCCTATTATTAAGCCTCCGCTGTTAGTCTGTCAGCGGGATGTATCTCATGTACCGTAATAGGTGGACAATCGAAATTTTCAATGGAGTGTGTATTTCTATTGCCGCTGCAACATAAACAATAATTACAGGGATGCCATAAAAGAAACGTGTTTGTTTTTGGGCGTTTTTGTGTACGGAACCCTTCGTGTGGGAGTCCGACTCGCACGTGGATGCTTTGTTTATTTTTTTTTAACTTTATACTCTTTAGGTTTACTTAATAATCATAACTCTTACTTGTTCAGATAATCGACACCCCAGGTATCCTCGACCACCCGCTAGAGGAGCGCAACGTGATAGAGATGCAAGCTGTCACCGCCCTAGCTCATCTGAGGGCTGCTGTGCTGTTCTTCATGGACCCCTCCGAGCAGTGCGGCCATAGTATCGAAGAACAGGTATGTCACATTTGTATTATAAGATCTGATTTAAAATTAATTTATATAAATTGGGCAGCCATCACTATATTTAGTGTTTTGTATGCGTTTTATAGTTACATATACATGCCACCCAATTATGAGTAGTTGGTGACCTACAAAAAATAATTCTTTAAAAAAAACCGACTTCAAAAGAAAACTATTTCATAAAAGACTTATATGGTTTTCTCATGGATGCCATTGTCAGAACTGGACCAAATTAAAATATGACCACACGGGAAGCACCAGCAAATAAAAAAAGAATCATCAAAATCGGTTCACCCAGTCGAAAGTTCTGAGGTAACAAACATAAAAAAAAAAACAATCGAATTGAGAACCTCCTCCTTTTTTGAAGTCGGATAAAAATCAGGTTTGGTTTGTTTTTATAAATTACACCTTAATAATTATTATTAATTACTAAGGTGTAATCTATACAAACCAAACCTGACTTTTTATACATTTACATACATACTATTGCCCCACCCAACTCCTTCCATTTCCTCCTCCTCTATTCCTGGCTATTGTCCGACTTCCACCTGCTGTACTCTTTATTTCGTCGACCCATCTTCTTTGTGACCTGCCCAGTTTTCTCTGCCGGTGTCTGGAAACCAGGAAGAACATTTTTGTTTTTGACAATTTTTCCTTCTCTCTGATTGAATAGTCTACCAACAATCCTGGGCTTGACACCTTAATTTCTTACTTAAATCTTTGTCTCTATCACTTAATTCACGAAATCAGTTAGTTGTCTATCCATCATGACCACAAGAATGGTTGATTCACCATAACATATTTACGTCATCAGAATTTAAAAAAATCTAACCCGTTACCATAAATTTGAACTCAAAGATGTTTGTTTCAGATATCACTGTTTGAGAGTATTAAACCCCTGTTCAGCAATAAGCCTCTCATAGTAGTAATGAACAAGATGGATGTGGTGAAGCCTGAAGACCTGGCTCCCCCCAAAAAGCAGCTTATTGAGAACCTACTTGAGACTTGTTCTAAAGGAAACCTTGTCAAGTAAGTGCTATAGGGTCTTATCAGGGTCATGGTGTTGTACTCCGGTTAGCAGACTCATGTATTAGTCTCATATCTGAATCATACAAGTGTTATTTAATTTTCGGAAAATTAAAATACCTATTCATACAATTTCAATCCAAGCATAAATTAAACAAAGGTTTGCTCGTATGGTTCGTCAAAAAAAAAAATTTGTATTGTCGTCAAATGTGCGCAGTAGAGCATTTGAATGACAGAGCCATGCTTTGGAACGTATGGGCCGGCTCGACCGGAGTGATACCAACGGCTTCACAGAAAACGGGCCGTGAAGCAATGCTTGTGTTGTCTTTCGCCAAGTGAGTGAGGATACCGAAGCTAAACCTTTCCTCTCCCTCTCTTCCTCGTGACTTGAGTTGCAGGTGCCCATGGGCGGTAGTCATCAGTTACCATCAAGAAACCGTCTGCTTGATTGACATTATCCCCAAAAAAAAAAATTGCATTCTCGATGGTCATGAGTTTGATCCTCGCTCAGTTTAAAATATGTATGCATGTTTGTTTTACATTGGATTCTAGAACCCATAGTAAGTATATTATGTAGAACTTTCAGGTAAGTGGGGGTCTTCACAATGTTTTCTTTTACCGTTAAAGCAAGTTATAATTAATTTGTAATACGCAAATTTACTTTTTATAACCAAAGGTGCGTAGACCTAGGTTCGAATTCCAGAGTCCAATGGTTAGACCATTTGGCTTTAACAGCTCATATCCATCTTTATATACATAATTATCATGGTCCTTTTTTCTTTTTTTTCAGTGCGGACCCGAACTCTGACCTGTCCATAGTGCCTGTGATGCGTATGTCTACTATAACTGAGGAGGGCGTACAGGAGGTCAAAATAGAGGCCTGTGAGAGGCTCTTGTCACACAGGGTCACGGAGAAAATGAGGACCAAAAAGGTATGTAGTAAACAAGCCATAATAGAACCTAGGAGACTCTGGAGACTGGCATAATAACTAGCCACCCGCCCCGGCTTCGCACAAAGCAAAGCATAAATTTATTTTTCCGACATCTTCAACAATCATCGTCATATTTCAGCCATTTTACACAAAACCATGAATTGTACACTTAAACCTTCCTCGGGAATCACCCCATCTAGCGTCTATTGGTGGAAACCGTATAAAAATCCGTTCGGTAATTAATGAGTTTATCGCAAACAGACAGACAGACATGTTTTGTCAAAAATTCTTATTATAACTGCAGGCTAGAATTATGCAATTTCAGTGATTTAAGTAAGTGTTCCACTGTGAGATACAGCCTGTATTCATCGTCAGCTCATTCCTGTCATTAAATTTATACAAAGGTAATCTTGATTTGTTGCATTTAGCGAAAAGACCGCACATTGTACTTAATAAACTTAACATACATTGTTATTAGACTATTCTATTTTGTTCTATCAGCACAGTCAAACAACAAAACGAACTCTTCACTTATAATAAATTAGAATTGATGTCTTTTATATTATCTTTTCTATTAGAATATACAGAAAGACTTTTTGGGCACAGGTTTTTTGTTTTTATTAGGACCAATATTCACCGATGTAACAGACCTAACTGGTTCTGACCAGAATTTCCTATCAATACTGGCGATTTCACTCATGATCCATGCTGTCTTCTGGTACATTACACCATTAGACTCAGAAACAAGCCACTTCTCATCTGCATCATGATTCTTCTTTCTTGTTTTTTTTTATTTTATAAGATAACTCCCGTATTAGGAATTAATCCTGTGTCGTGGGGGACTTTACAAACATATAAACAAAGAACACCCAGATTCGTGTGGGAATCGAACCCACGACCTATGGCATAGCAGTCAGGGTCACCAACCACTAGGCCAACAGGCCAGTCAGTGTTGTTTTCTTCATAGCTCATGCAGGTGTTGGTTAGCCTTGGTGGAGAAGCTGACTTGGTGCTTCCACGCCACCCTAATTTCCGCTTGTCTGAGAGTAGCAGTAATCTCTTTTATGGTGTCAGACCATCGACTAGGTGATCGGCCTCTGGGTGTTCTCTCATCATCTTGCATAGTAATCAGTTTGTGGAAATTATATGGCTGCCTTTGAACTGTGTGACCAAAGTAGCTGTTTATGCATCGGCAAGCAAATTGTAGAGTGCCTAGCTAGCTAGCTGGTCGAGAATGGATGAATGGCTCTCCTAGTGAATAAATATACAACTTGAATGTGTGTTTGTCAGGTGGACGGTATACTGAACAGGCTGCACGTGGCCGTGCCCGCGCCGCGCGACGCCCGGCCGCGCCCCGCCGTCATACCGCCCGCCGTCGCGCTCAAGAAACAACAGCTGGCAGAGAAGCAGGCCAGGAAACGGAAGCTGGAGAGGGAGATTGAGATTGAAGAGGGAGACGACTATGTACTCGGTAAGAGAAGAGACAACTGTCATTTTGGTGCGGAAATGGTGCGGGTTAAGATGTAGTGAAAAGAATTGAGGAAGGAATACTGCGATGGTTTGAGCGTGTTGAAAGGATGAGTGAAGAGTGAATGCCTAGAAGACCTCGAAAGACATATACTGACCAGGTCGGCAGGATACTAGAGAGGAAACCGACGAGCGTGTGTGAAAGGTCTGATGAATGTTGAAGAGGCGGAAGCTATATTTTACGGTCGTGGCAATATGCTTGCCGACTCAATTATAATTTGCAAAATATGTTTTTTTATCTACCCCTTCGGGATACAGATCTGACAGATTTTTTTTTTATTTATTTTTTTATTTATTTAAATGCACAAACACATTATAACCAACAATATCACATATAGCAAATACATTGTTTTGATCTGGATTGCAACGCAACAAATATGTGCATACAACAAGACATAATAGCTAGACAGATAGCAACACTACATAATGAGTAGCAACACAGGCTCGACAGTAGATGTAGACGCTTCTTGGGTTACGCAGAACCTTCCAAGACCAACCTGCTATGGAGGATGTCTTTCACAATTTTAACAAATGCATTAATGTTACTATCAAAAATGTCTAACGATTCAATATTTTTTTTTAGATTACCATATATAGTATAAAGTTCGTTATTTCTTTAAATTCTAGACCTCCAGAAGAACTATTCAGAAATTCCAGAAGACGAGAGACACGATCCCATCCCCGAGTTCTGGGAGGGACACAACATCGCTGATTATATTGATCCAGAGATATTTGATGTAAGTTATGAAATAAACATAGTTAACATATCGACTTGGAACTTGGAGCTTATATCTATCGTTAATGTGGCTTAATAAAGAGAAAACAGAGTAATGGTACACGGGATACAGCACATACTGTATGTATACACTTGTGACGTCATAATTTGCTATCGTCAGAAAAAGATGCGTTTGATAGTTGGTTAATCAATTAAAAATTAATGGTAAACAAGAAAAAAAAATCTAATTTTTTTAAAGTCTTATGTAACATTTTATTATATGGACCGTTGAATAATTTATTTTAACCAAGGGCCGGGTTTTTCTTTCGACATAGACTCCACTTATTGTGACCCTGTAGGCATATCTATATGTACATTAATATGTGAAGAGAATTATACCCTTATATATATTTCGCACACAGAGGAATGTAAAATGTGGAATAGAATAGGATATTTATTTATTTGTACAGACCGTAGGTACATGAAATGATGGTGTTATCAAGAAAGTTCTTTTGGTCTCTCTACAATCTATCTAAAAGTTAGGCATGCAAGCATTGTGATGTCAAAGAAAATAAGTCCAAATCAAATTATTTGCTACAAATACAAATAGGCATGAATCAATAAAAATAGGTATTAAAAAATACAATTACAAAATTATTCAAAAATGATGTTCATTTACAGAAATTAGAGGAACTAGAGAAGGAGGAAGAGCTCCGCGATGCAGGAGGTATGTACGCCGTGCCCAAGATCGAACTGGACGAGACCATGAAGGAGATCAGGGAACTGGCCAGGCAGATACGGTGAGTTTACATATATGTAATCATAGGGGTTTCTAAATAATCACGCGAAAACGAAACGAGACACTCATATTTTGCCAACTATAATTTGATCCTACGCACGTAATCGTGGGGCAAGCCTATCGCTGTCAACCGGGCACTTTGGGAATTAAAGATGGGAAAATTGGGAGTATATTGAAACGGGAAGATAGTTAAGAAGTTAAGGCACTGGAAGGAAAGGGATTGGGGGTGTAAGGGCTCGAGCATGTCAGGGTTGCATACCTACAGGTATGCAACCCTGACATGCTCGAGCCCTTACATTACACATTACTTTTAATTATATTATAATAATATCATCCTAGCCATCTATTGTTGAGTAGACGAAATCATAAAAGGTTACGATGACCTAAATTGATGCACGCCATATTTTGACGGAAAGCGGATCTAGTAGCTTATTTGTAGAATGTCCCACATTATGTTAAAAAACTCCAGAATGGTTTTGAGTTTTAGGGAAATATCACGATCTTACTACGAAATAACGTTCGGGTGTAAAAGGGCAGTTGCATTGCAGAGTTGTTGGAGTTTTAGTTGAGCGAACAGCGAGTAAACAAGTGCGAAGTGGAAGTGAATTAAGAAGATGAAATAGTGATAATTAATTGTATTGTGTTTTTGTTTGTGAATTATTGATATAATTTGTTTCTATTTTGGTAATAAATTGGTGTAACTTACTGATCACGAACCTTATAACAATATAATATTGTATTATAGGAACAAGAAGGCGATCCTGAAGGACGAGTCCCGCCTCGTGAAGCAGTCCACGAAGCCCGTCATGCCGCGCAACAGCCGCGCCAGGGCCAAGGACCGCTCCACCACCAAGCTGAGGGAAGAGATGGAGAAACTCGGTGAGCGAACTCTATCTAACTATTGTTTAGTTTTATTTATATTTTATAAGGCACTCACGACTTGGGACAATTATTTATAGATCATACAATTTTTTGTCTCGTGTGGGAATCGAACCCTCAACATTCAGTGCGGCGTAGTGGCTAGACGACCACTTTAATTATTGCGCCATCTGTGCAGTCAATTTTTTTTATTGTAAATTATTTCTTACCGAAGTCATAAGTTTTTTCGGACACAGGATGTAACAAAAAGAATTAATAAGAGATTATAAGATACAGAGTGATGTCCTGTGTAAATTGAACCCACATCTCGCCGGTTCTGGCAGAAGCTACTGAAATCTTTTTGTCACACAACAAAAATAGGAAGAATGTTGTTAAATGTGATTTCTTAAATTTGACCGGAAATCACACACTCCGAAAGGCGACCGTGGTTTAAATGGGGATCTTGGCAACTGCTATTGTGTGGGTGCGATTTATAAATGATTTTGTGCCTGTTAGTTGTATGATATCGCAGCGGAATGTTTTGGCCCGATCGAAGCTGCGCAGGTCCCTCCATGTCCTGCGCCAGTCACAGCGAGGCCCACATCGTGCTCGTGCGGCTCAAGGTCGCGGGTTCAGCGCGTGCTGAGTGCGCATTACCCGGGTCGCATACATATACACATATTATTTAGTATATTTATCAGCGCAAAATCTTGCGCGATGCAGGATCAACAGATACTACGTCGTTCTGTTTGTCTTCACTAGATGGCGCTGAAGTATATTCTGATATAATTATTTGAATGTAGCCACGGGATGGGAAAATATAGAATTTATGAAGCTATAGATACTAGATAGGTCTGTGGTTAACAAGTAGTCACATATATGATTAATACTAATTGTGTTATTGCGTGCGTTCCAGGCGTGGACATGTCGGAGACGAAGGAGGCGCACTTCACCCGCTCGCAGTCCCGCTCCCGCTCCCGCTCCGCGCCGGCCGCCAAGCGCCAGCGGGTGGACGAGCGGGGCCGCTCCGTCAGCAAGCCCGCCAGGAACACGGAAGGTGTCGGGGATAAGATTGTAAGTCACACCGTCATAACCTTACATAGCTATTGCATCACACAGCTATTAAACGAAATATGTCTAATCATTCAAAGAAAACATTTTATTTTAAGTTATAGACGAACGAAATATTTAAAAAAATATGTTTTAATAGTCTATATTTGCCACAATAAGATAACATAATGGATAAAGAGTATTGGTAGAAATGGTAGAGCATGACTCTAGCGAGCAGTTACAATAAGAATTTTTGAAAAAAACTATCCACTTACAAGTCTAGACGGTTTGAATTTCCAGGTATTTTTGCCTCCGTTTTTCATAAAAGTAGATATAAAGTTAAAGATTTTAAATCATACAATTTTTTTTTCGTTTTGTAATTATTCATTCAGAAAAGAGCTGATAATCTTCGAACGGCTAAACAGATTTTTTTAATTATATCTAAGAACACTCCCGACTAATTCACCTTTCAAACAAAAAAAAACAAAATCGAAATCGGTTCATCCGTTCAGGAGCTACGATACCATAGACAGACACACAAATACACAGACACGTCAAACTTATAACACCCCGTCGTTTTTGCGTCGGGGGTTAAAAACTAACTTCGAATATTTTTTAAGTTACTTTTTATGGATTTTCTCAATAACTGAGTGAGTATTTCCAAAATGAAAAAATATGTACGGTTTAAAATCTTTAATTTTACACGTTCCATCTGCTTTTATGAGAAATGGAGGTAAAAATACCTGGAAATTCAAACGGTCAAAATTTGTATAGCATAGTTTTTTTTTTCAAAAATTCTTATTGTAACTGCATGCTAGAGTCTCCTTTCAGTGATTTCAGTAAATGTTCCTTTTTTAAATACACCCTGTATGACACATAATACGGTGTTACAAATAGTTAAAATCGCTATCTGCCTGTGTAGATCTATAATCCTGTTTACCAATAGTTGAGCCTTGTGAGAAGAAATCGGGTAAACAAACTCACGGCCATTAAATACATTTTTAATTAGTCAAATGATTGTGTAAATCTATATAAATAAAAATCAATGCCACTTTTTGTTGTAATTTTATAACTGAAGAACGGGCTCACCTATCCAAACCAAATGTTTAGGCTTTGTTCGGACTATTTAGTAGATGGTTTATGTGAAGTTTGCACAAAATCGGTCGAGCGGTTCTTCATTTATCACATTTTTTGTAACAAAGGGACTTACGCGGGTGAAACCGCGGGGCGCAGCTAGTATAATCTAAAATTTGATAATTATTCTTACTGAAATACGAGTAGCCAGTGTATCACACAAAAGTGAACCATCTCCTTTTGAATTAAAGTTAATTTTGGCCCGATCGAAGCTGTCTGGTGCCCACCATGCGCCAAGTCAGTCAACCCGCGGCCCACAGTCACTCTTGTCATAAGGTCGCGCTCTGGGCCAGTGCTTTGAGCGCATTACCCATGGCAAATACAACTATATCAGCTCTCCCACTAGTGGGCGTGGACTTTCTCTTATTACAAGGGTTTGATCTAGTACACTTCATAAACATTTAAAAATGTTCTTGAAAATTATTACTTGTTATGTTAACAAGTGATAATTAATATCTAGCAGTCAGATGAATTCCGACAAATTAATGGCCGACCGGGAATAAAGCTATTTGGGACCACTTACTATGACTTCTGTATCGATACATTTTTCACCCCATTATACGATTCTTGCGTTATGTACTTATATGTAGGATTGTGTCCTGTCAGTATCTTACCTCATTTTTGAAGTGAAACTTCTTTAGAATCGATGTGATTTGAAATTCGATGAAACGAAAAAGCAACAGTAAAAAGACACAAACATATTCATAAATAGAATTTAGCCTGCGAGAGAATGAGATAGAATACAAGGTTACAGTGTTTCCTATAAATCTTTGTCTTTGCGTCTGCGTACTACCAAGCCTTCAGAAAATGTGTCAATGTCAACGTGGTGTAATTTTTGTGCATTTGCGTATTAAAATTCGTTGATTAATTCAGTTATGTTAATTATTAAACACATCTGTATTAATTTGACCAATAACTTTTATATAAATTATCTAAAATTAAATTGATTAAGATTAGTAAATTATTTGTGTTGTTTTTATATTTTGTTTCGCATTCTCTGTGAATTGCACACACACACACACACATTTTTTTTTAAACTCATATCTATCATTATTATATTTAAAAATAGTTCGCATCTACGTTCGGCCATCAATTAACGAACCGCAACTCACATCATACATCTTCACTACATTTCGCTCATCCCTCCGCATCACACGTCCATCCTCTGGCGCTACTTTTAAGTTTTACTTACTCCCACTAATATATTTTAAAATGATATTAAAAAAATAATTCTGTGTTATAGATGCAAAGCAAAGCCAAGAGAATGGCTCACGTGGCCATCGCGAAGAAGACCAAACGGATGGGTCTCAAGGGTGAAGCTGACCGGTTCATTGGCACCAAGAAACCGAAACATCTATTCTCTGGCAAGCGAGGAGTGGGCAAGACGGACAGGCGATAGACAAGACATAGATATACGTTGTAGTGTTTATACAACAAGTTTAATAAATATTCTTAACAACATTAGGGTTTTATTGCTGCTTGAATTAAAATTAATCACCCAGACCTAAGCGAAAAGTGTGGTCGTGTGGAGTCACCGAGAAAAGTATTTGTGACTTTTGAAGAAAAACATTATATAGGTACTCAAATGAACCTTATACAGCTGTTACAAAAAGATGTGGTCGTGACCACTTTTTGTAACACCTGTATATTCAATAAAACTTGGTAATTTATCGATAAAGCTAATATTTTGTAAGGGAGAACACTGTTATGAATTAATCTATATGTGATTAATACTAAATATGTTGATAGATAGAACATCTGAATTTAGCTAAAATGTCTGTATAAAAAAAACATGTAAATTGACATGAAAAGTAAAAATATTGAAATAAAACTATTTTTAACGAATTCTATCGCGATTTATTTGGTATTATTTTATTATTTACACTGGTCCCGACGTTTCAGTTGCTTTTCAGCAGCCATGGTCACGGGTAGAGTCTACTCAATGTGTAACATTCGCGTAAACAAAGTCCTTGAACGCCTCATCCACAATCAGTTAAGCTCGTTTCTCTCAAAGAATTGTCTCCTAAATCCTCTCCAATCAGGTTTTCGTCCCGGCCACAGTACTACCACAGCTTTAGTCCATATTACGGAGGATATCAGGTTGGGCATGGAAGAAGGAAAGCTGACAGTCCTTGCTTTACTAGATTTTAGTAATGCTTTCAACACCGTTGACTTTGATGTCTTGCTAAGTATATTATGCTCTCTTAACATATCTCCATCAGCAATTGACTGGTTTCATAGTTACCTGTATGGTCGCCAGCAACGTGCTCGTATTGACAATGTTTACTCCTCTTGGTGCACTACATCTGCGGGCGTACCTCAGGGCGGCATGTTATCCCCATTAATTTTTGCAGTTTTTATAAACTCAATCACAAACCGATTACTTTCTTCCTACCATCTTTTTGCAGATGATCTTCAAATTTATTCAAAAGCTGATCCTGATAATATAACACAAGCAGTTGATGTTATCAATAAAGATCTAACGCAAATATGTACCTGGAGGAAGGATTATGGACTAGTTTTAAATCCGTCAAAGACACAGGTCATTGTAGTGGGTAGTCCTAGGCTAAACTGCAGAATAAACCTTCAGCAAATGCCAGCTATTTATTGCAATGGTTCGGTTATTCCATATAGCGAGAAGGTTAAAAACTTAGGAATCCATATGGACCAGTGCCTATCCTGGCGCCCTCAAATTGAAGAAATCAGTCGTAAATTATTTGCAACAGCGGGATCTCTGCGAAGGCTTCGGAATTTCCTTCCTACCAACACGCAAATTGCGCTCGCACAGTCTCTTCTTCTTCCTATCCTTGACTATGGTGATGTCAGCTATCTCGATCTCAACGAAGACCAGCTGAACAAACTTGAGCGGCTCCAAAACGTCTGCATTAGATTCATATTTGGATTACGCAAATATGATCATGTCTCAGAGTATCATTCTAAGCTCAAGTGGCTACCTATACGCTTTCGCCGGAATGTTCATATTCTTTCTTTTTTGTACAGTACTCTGTTCCATCCTCACACTCCCTCTTATCTTAAGGAACGTTTTGAGTTCCTACACAACACACATTGCAGGGACCTGAGATCATCAGAGAATTTAAAGCTGAAAATGCCGAGACATTCCACTCAGTTCACAGACAAGTCCTTTTCAGTGCAAGCGGTCAGGTTATGGAACAACTTGCCTGAAACAATTCGAGAAGCCAAAACCTTGCACTCATTTAAAAAACAAGTGAAGGATTATTATTTGTCATTATAAATACTTTTTAATTATATTATTATACATATGTATATATATTTTAGTGTATGTATAAGTAATAGTAATATTGGTATATGTATGTGATACGTTTATGGTTAAATATAGTATTCAGTTTACAGTATATTAACATAACCTTATATTGTACACCACAGACTACCCTCAATTATATTTGACAATATCCGTACAAAGGTTGTCTGGAAGAAATCGCCGTGTGTGATAAGACCGCCGATTGTTATACCTTAACATTTGTAACTTATATTTGCACTATTTACCAATTAAAGGTGTACAATAGAGAGAAATAAATAAAAAATAAACTTTCGACAATATCAAGTAAAAATATGTTATGTGCACGTAAATGAAGAGCAGTATTTTCTGATTATTTTTTGTCAAATATAAGCCTTTTTCCCAAAAAAAAGGTCGGCTTTCAGTCTAACCACGAAACGGACAAACTTGGATATTTTACGTGAGGCGACTGCCATCAGACCTCCACACCCCAAGTACTAGCCGATATCGAAGTTCTGTAGTTAGACCAGGTTGTTGGACTTTTTAGGGCTCCAACTACCCGAAGCGAATGCCACAGATATTCGAATAGCAACCGGGACTGACGGCTTAACGTGCTCTCCGAAGCACGGAGGGATCTCGATGTGTTAAGAATGGTTACCCATCCTAAGACTAAGCTGGCCAGTATTACTGAACCTTGCAGTGCTAACCTGCTTGGTTACCACTTAGCCCCGAACGAAAATATACCGGCTATACGTAAGGATCTTTAAACATGACCAAAACTCTCTGTAACACCTTGGAAACATATACAATAAACTGGATACTAGAAGGGAAATGGCGCTTGCCACATATATTTTTAATTTATTGCGTGGCAAGCAATTAACAAATAATATAATTAACGGTTCTAAAACTTTTCCTATAATTAACTTTGTTTTCTTTAAGAAAATCGAAGATTTTCAAAAGATAGGTCAGTTACCTATCGGTTTCGGTTCAATTTTTAAAATTCAAGTTTCAAAAACATTACACCTTTTTTGGGCAGTTGTGTAGAAATGAGACAGAGATGAGCCATTTCATCTCTACTTGTTCACAAACGTCTGGAAATTAAAATTGTATGTATGGATAGATATGTAGTCCTATATTAATAGAAACGTGTTTTGGCTGTAGTTACGTAAAAAAAAAACATAGTGACCATGCCCGAAAGATATATCACATGTCACTATTAAGTACACTTCCTTGTGTCAAATAAAATACCATTTCAGTAGATATGTTTAATTTAAATACAAAATCTAACATATAACATGTTTGGTACAAATTATGTCTAATATATAAAAACTAATTATAGGCTTACGAATAATTTTCAATTCGTGATAAACATTGCGTTGATATTTTAGCAGAATCGTAGTACGAATCTGGTTTGAACACATATAGTGTCAGCCACGACGTATAAACAGACAAGCAGACTGACTGACCCACAGGGGTAAGTAAAAATTAGATCTTCACTAACATAATAAAACTATAGAGAATATTGTTGTTTAAACGCGCTAATCTCCGAAACTACCATCAGGAAGCTTATAGGCTATTTAACATCACCCCACGACCCTCAGCACCGGTAGACTGATGGTAGTTTACAAAAAAGGGTAACATTATGCCTCCTGTTTATACTTCGTGGTATGATCACAAAAATCAGTCACGTGTCACCACACATCGATCAGTCAAAACCTGTTTGTAGAAATTGAATGAAGATCATTTGCTCGTGATAGTAATGAGTATTGAACGAACGAATGACGAATGATAAATCAAATTATTTAATAGAAAAAAAGACACTTCGCTCTCACGACAGAGGCAACTGCAGCTGTCAGCTGTTGACATGTCAGCGTTGAAGATTTGCGCATCGCGTTACAACTGCAAGCGTTACGGCTGTCGGCAGCTGCAGTTGTCTCCGCAGGTGATGTGCGGCTCGTGTGTCTGAAGCCTTACATAGCAATAGTTGACGGCTGATTTGCAAAACAAGTGAATGTTTTCAATAAAATTAGAGAGATAGGTGCATGGAATACGTGACTGTTTTTAGTGGTCGGTATAATGTAAGGCATGTAAGCATATATATGTATACACATTTTGGAGGGGTAACCCAAATATAAGTAATGCTTATTTGTTTCAACTAATGCAGTGATCACGTAGACACGTGAACAAATAGACAGACAGAAGAAAGTTACCTTGACAAAAGTAATGTATTAAAAGATTGTGTGATGTGAAGATGTATTATATGATATAAAAACAATATTTCTTACTTCAACCCATTAACCCGGATGGCTAGTCAACTTAATGATATGGTCAAAAATAATGAAACGTTAGACATTTTTGATAGTAGCTTTAATGCATTTGTTAAAATTGTGAAAGACGTCCTCCATAGCAGGTTGGCCTTGGAAGGTTTTGCGTAACCTAAGAAGCGTCTACATCTACTGTCGAGCCTGTGTTGCTACTCATTATGTAGTGTTGCTATCTGTCTAGCTACTGTGTCTTGTTGTATGCACATTGTTTTTGCTATATGCGATATTGTTATGATTGATATGGTGTGTTTTGTGCATTTAAATAAATTAATAAAATAATATATATAAAAGTAATGTATTCACAAAATTAACATCGCATAATCTTACCTTGTTCAAGCTGTAATCACAATTTTTATACGGATTGAGCTCTCGAAACTTAATTATTTTAGTATCATATATTAATATGAGATATTTAGTGATGTTATGAAAGTTAAGTAATTAAGCATTACTTATATGTATAGGTAAATAGTAATCCTAGTGTGCTGGAACCACAGACAATTTGAAACCACTCTATAAATACACAGGGAAGTGAGAAAATCACACACATGTTCTATAGGAATGTATATCTTCGTTTTGTAATAATTATAAAACATGCTACGATTACTTTTGCTCGACTGAATCATTTCTGCTTCAAAACTATTTTATTCATTAAGTTTTTTTTTTTACAAGATCCACGTAACTTTTACAAGTGAAAATCAAATTATATTTTTTAAGGAGTTAGGGCACAGCTGATCTGGCCAGAACCTTCAGTACCTTAGTACTGTACTTTTCTGCTATTAAGCAAGGTCACCATAGCCAAGGTCTGGGGTAACTTTAAAATATCATTAAAATGTTATCATTGTTTATTGCTGTCAAAGTGGTATATAGCTGGTGGCATCATAGCTCTCAAACGTTTGCCAATTCACATGGGCATGACTATAACTTAGTGTTGCAATGCAAAAACGCAATTAAGGCCCCACTAGACCAGGTTTTTTATATTCCTGGTCAGGATATAGCTGGCTAGGACTTATAAGGATGGCGCCTGTGAAGTTATTTAATCGTAAAAGTAAACTTCACAAAGTAGGCATAAAAACCCAATAAATATTCCACCCATCCAAGTTGCTAAAGTCACGTAAATCTTGTATTGTTTTACAATAATGAGTAAAAATGGCGGCTAAAATCATATAGTAAAATAAAATATCTTCTAAATGTGACGATAGTATGGTTAATTATGATTTTTATGTTGTACACTGCAGTGTACAAAAATAGACAGCGTCTAAACTCCCACCGTAAAATTCTGTCAAGTCAAAAAAGTGTAGTGAGTTACATCTTTGTTCCTATCTTGTTATGTAACTTTGAGCGAATCACCCGCCATCATATATGTATATGTTTGTCTGTACTTTAAAATTGACATCACAAAAAAAAACATTCGATTTTTTAGCATTTGAGCATTACTCCATTTGCAGTCAATTCTTGACGGATAGTAATTATACGGTTTTTTTTCAGTATATCAATATTAATAGCTTTTTAACACAACATAATACTAATATTTTTTTTGTTTAAACGCTCTATTCTCGGGTACACGGGATTTAAAAAGTATTGAATTTGATAGTTCAATTCTTAGGAACGAAGCAGTGACCATAAACGCAGGTGAAATCGCGGGTACCTGCTAGTTACTTATATATTGTGTGTAGTTGTGATTTTGAACTATTCTAATGGAGATTGAACAGTAATAAGTTTGAAAATAACACTCGCAAGTTACACAACAGTGATAGCGAATTTGAAACAAACTTTAACAGAATTTCCAGTCGGCCTATTTTTGTACACCCAAGTGTACATGATTTTTATAATGTATGTGCGTTAACAATAAGTACAAAAAGTCTTTCTGGCACTCCCTTTAACACTTACAATTCACCACCAATTATAGAAACGTTTCGGGTTAACTTTAGCGTCGACGTTTGAATAAGCTTAATGACCGTGGTCCTGAAGCCAGAGTTCAAAGAGCTTGGCAAATATATCTGGTACTTTTCAATAGTCAGGCTTCATAGTACTACAACCATTGATAGT
This sequence comes from Euplagia quadripunctaria, assembly GCA_963859945.1. NCBI lineage: Eukaryota > Metazoa > Arthropoda > Insecta > Lepidoptera > Erebidae > Euplagia > Euplagia quadripunctaria. Next base: position 10,844,421 of record OY982587.1, on the reverse strand, counting down.
CCCATCGACCAGGTTAATGAATAAGGATGTTTACACTAAAAACAAATTTATATCCGTTACGTCATTAACCGATAAACAAGCTGACAGTGTCATCATGTTAACTACAGAATATACCACTCTATAGAGCACTGACAGTTTATCGGTTAGCGACGTAATCAAACTCACGTGACAGATGCGCGTTTTAGTGGGAAATTTTAAAAGTAACTATTTTTTTTTTATTTTTTGACGTGATAACGTCTTATAAATCGATGAACGCCGGCTGCACGCACAAAAAAGCATGACTCATTGTCACGTTCCGCCTGAGCTGAGCGTGCAAGCGAGAGCGCGGAACAAGCGACAGAGAGGCATGGCCTAAGCGGTCGGCCCATGACGTTACTTGTGGCTTGTTTTCCGAAACCGACTTTACAGACAACCAATTTTTTTCTTTACAATTATATTGTTTTGTAAATAGAGTATAAGAAGAAAACAAAAATATTAATAAATGTGCTAGTTCCTGTGTGTGAAACAAAAATGGTCCCTAGTGCCGCTTCCCGTAAATAAACGAAGCGACGCTGATATTCTGCCAAGGTCAAAGGTGACGTGCACGGTCCTCAAGCAGCCCTAGACCAAGTCCATACGGTCAATACCGTTATTATATGTATAAAATAATAATATAACATTCCTATCCCCATCCCTCTGTGAAGCTCGCAGCTTGAGATGTGCTCGCACTAGATGAGCGGTGACTAGGTCAAAGTGCTCCCATTTAAATGCAGACTGTGCAGTATGACATGTACAAGTACACAGGGTGTTACATATAGGTTTGGTCATATATTAGGATTGTTTAATTGTGATTTAAAAAACCTATGTATATGTTATAATAAAAACTTTCATAAGTAGTTATTTATATCTATTAAACATATACGGTTTCACTCAAGTGTGTATTTCGGGGTTGACTCTACATAAAATATGACCACACCTTTCTTTAAGACTTTGTATATACAGGGTGTAAGCGAATAAATTTTGACCAAAATAAATGTAAAATTATATAAAAAATCCACAGTTTCAGTTTTCGGTTCGCTGTATTTTACACCCTGTATATTATGAATAAATTAAACTGTGGAAGTGCGATGGCTGATGGTTGTGCATATATTAACTTGCACTAATTCAACGTCGACCCAAAATTTAAACCCAACAATCACATCCAACAAAACATAGCCATTAATATCTTGCTGACCGCTCGATGCGAGCGGTATACGTATCACTGCGGTTCTTCGACCTCAGGATCTGGATTCATCTCCGGAACCTCCTCATCTCTCACTCTGTTAGCATCTAACTCGATTACCGGGTCTGCCGTCGCCTCAGCCAGGTTCGTGACAGATTTAGACTTGAAACATTGGAAATCAACATGGCGGCTCTTCGCTTCCTCCTTCTCCCAAGACATGTGGATAAAAGGTCGTTGAACGTAGTTGTAAATTACCTCTGCGCGACCTCCCGGCCGTTTGCGAACTTTTTCTTTGTATGTTGGGTACCCTTCAACTCCTAAACGGATCTTCTTTAGACCTCTTTCTTTCATCACTTGCTTCGCTACGTCTCTGTAAAAAAAACAATGCTAGGAGTACTTCTTTCGACTTATAAGGAGGGAAAAAAGTATATAGCTCCTCTGATGATAGACAGTTACTGGTGTCTGTTAAGATCAGCAGTGCTAAGGATTACCCATGATGACTTCACTACCCCAAACCCTTACGAGCTTCAGGCGAGCTTGCTCAAGGTATAGGAACACAATATTATACAAGTGGTGTTGATGTTAATATTTACTAATATCTATAATTCATATCAAGGTTTGCATGCAGACTTAAGAGCTTATTTTAAAAATCTGTCAGTCTGTTTTGAAAAATAATAAAATGCTACTATAGTATATGTTTCATGATTTATCGACGATCCTGCGGTCCCACAGAATTTGCACGGGTTCACCATGAAAACATACATGTCCACTATAGACCAACAAGACAAAATTTGAAGAACACTGTGCCGCGGCTGTAGAGTATTTGACTGCAACTTCATGGATACCAGGTACGAATCCCGATCAGTGCAAATACTGATATGGCATTTGTCTGGGTGTTCCTTTATATATTTATGTATTTACATGTAGAAAAAAGCAGTACAACCTTACCTATTTTCAATATACTTGAAGAATCTGTACAGCGGTGTGGACAAGACGGTCTGACTGTATTCGTCTCCCATCTGCGGCGGATACTGTTCATCCCACTCAACAGAGTCGTCATCCAGCAACACGACGACGTGACACTCCCGGTCTCCCCTCTCAGCGGACTCCACCATGAGAGGGAGAATGAGTCTCTCGAGGAACGACTCGAACTGGCGGCGGGCGCCTTCGTTGGACAATTCGTGTAGAAGACCACGAAGGTTCTGGAAATTGTATGCACATATTTGTTACGCTGCAATCCAGATCAAAACATTGTATTTGCTATTTGTGATATTATTATGGTTGTAAAGTGTTTTGTGCATCTAAATAAATAAAATATATAAAAAAAAACCTATTTTGTTTTATAGCCACGCTGGTGTGCCTGTTCTAGTGGCCTCTCCAGTCACAGTATACATACACAGAAATACAGAACGGTACGCGACACCGGCCTCTGCGAGCTACTGCGGTCTCAGTCCCATTCCCCATCCGAGACTTGCAGAATCCCTACGTTTCTCTAACTACCCATTTTTCCTTACACAAATTTACCTTCTTCCTTCTTTCCATCTTAAAACGACTTCCCAAGGAGAGTTAATTCGCCGACCCCAAGTAAAATTGGAATGAGGGCAAGAAGGTGATGAGGCTTAGCCTTTACCAGACGCTTAGCTAGCGTTTAAGATATTATTCTGCCCCTCGTGAACAGTACTTGTTTTCTGGATGAGATCTCCCTATATCCTATTCTGTACCTACCCCTGGCAACGTGATTCATGATGATGAAATACCTAAGGCATGAAAGTTAACAAAACAAACACACAATCAATAGTTAGGATAGCCACTGACCTGACACCTGACAGTATTGGCGTCAAAAGGCACAAGAAGGTAGTCGCACGCCTCCCGCAACTCCTGCACGGAGACGGTGGGAGGACACCTGATGGTGCCGAACCTGTAGTACTCCAGGATAGCTCTGAACACGGTCGCCGATATGCCTTCGGCCACTTCGTACTCACCACGCTCGTTCGGGTGCGTGAATTCTAGACCTGGAACAATGTTGGATCTCATGAAGTGATACATTGATAAGTAAGGCACTTCAATACAATTGTTACAACCCAAAGAGCTTGACACTTGGTACTTATTCTAATTAAAAGTTAATAATCTAAAGGAGCCATTCCTATAATACGTCACGCAAAATTTTACGTTTTCAGACCCCCTCACCTTCTTCATCATGCTGTTTCACATTTTCTGCGATCCCATCAATATTGCATCATGAATTATAGACCCCTTGTACATGATATAGCAATTAATAGTACACAAATTTCAATATCTTACTAATAATATAAAGGTGAAAGTTTGTGAGTATGGATGGATGGATGGATGTTTGTTACTCTTTCACGCACTACTGAACTGATTGCGATGAAACTTGGTATGTAGATAGCTGGAGATCTGGATTAACACATAGGCTACTTTTTTATCCCGATATTAGCCCGGGATTAGGAATTACGCGGGTGAAACCGCGGGGCGCAGCTAGTTTGAAATATTTATTATTTGCAATAATAAAACTTTAATAAATAAATATCTGTAATAAATAACAAATAAATATTTCTGTTATTTACCAGAAGTCAAAGGATTTTTTAAAAATTTTCTGCATATGTATTTAAAAAAAGATCATAAAAATTGCAAAGTTGTTTGATGAGCTGCTAACGTGACATTTCCTCAGAAATTGTAAAGTTGCCCCCCCCCCCCCCCCGTGCAAACGTATTTCATTAATAATAAAATTGCAATAATAAAACTTTAATAAATAAATATCTGTAATAAATAACAAATAAATATTTCTGTTATTTACCAGAAGTCAAAGGATTTTTTAAAATTTTTCTGCATATGTATTTAAAAAAAGATCATAAAAATTGCAAAGTTGTTTGATGAGCTGCTAACGTGACATTTCCTCAGAAATTGTAAAGTTGCCCCCCCCCCCGTGCAAACGTATTTCATTAATAATAAAATTGCATTATGCATGGTTTTTTTATTCGAACCTGAAGAAATGAAATTTTAAACAAATTCAGAAGCGAGAGCCAGAAGTGTGGGAAGGACAAAGAAGAAAATTACATCTACGTGTATTTACAGTGGTTTACTTTATAATTTAACTAGCAACCCGTCATCTTCAACAATCATCATCATATTTCAACCAATTTACATAAAACTTTAACAAATTATACACCTAAACCTTCCTCATGAGTCGCTCTATCTATTGGTGAAAACCACATGAAAATCCGTTCAGTTTTACCCTGCTCATTTATCATAGCAAAAAGGGACTAAAATCGGAAAAAGCATACAGCACTGCTTTAACAATAGGGTTGTAGACTGCTGTTAAAAATAAATGTAATACTCCTCAGGAAATTGGGTGTTAATGTATGACTTCGAAAAATAGAATTAATTATTATTTACAAATTTGTTACTTTTTTTTTTTGTAAAACCAAACATTAAAAGTAAATGATGGCAACAGGGGGGTATGACGTCATGACCCCCTACTTCATACATGTTTCTACACAATGTATCGTTTTGACGTTTATTAAAGAGGAATTGATTTGACTTGACAGTCTACAACCGTAATAAGATGGGCTGTAAAAAGGAAAGGCGGAGAACATTGACTAAAGGGATTCTGCACAGGCTGCAAAACAAAATGAGGGCTTCCACACACTTGGATATCGTTTAGATTCAGCACTCAGTGATCATTATATATTTAAAAACTTTGAAGACAGAGAGCTATGAGGAAAGTATTCTAGTGATGAAGAGGTGAAGAAAGCAATGTTGGCCTATTTGTGTCTCGATTATTGGCGATTACTACACCGGTATACCACGTTCACCTTCAGTTGCTCAATAATTTGGAGAACAAAAAACAGACTTACTTTCATATATTTTATTTGTTCGTAATAATTACGATAGTCTGCTCATAATATTACAGCAAACGTTACGCATCTCGAACACCGACATAATTTTATTTTACTATTTTTGACCGAAGGTAATGCCTATTTATATTCAAATATTTATTATTTATCATAAAAGAGTAAAGTAAGCTAAACACTTTAGCAGAATATCTACATCTTATAAAATAAATAAAATTGAAGTGTCTGTTTGTAATGTCAAAATAAAAGCTTTTAACTAAATGTATAAGTTTTGCTCTGGCTAATCTCCGAAATGGCTGGACTGATTTTCACGGGACTTGCGCTGGCAGATACCTGATTTAATAGGGAGTAACATACGGTACTTTTATTTGTTGTACAGTAAGTTGAGATTTGGAGAACTTACACAGAGAATGAGCATTGCCATTCAACGTGGCAATGCTGCCAGCCCCAGATAAATGTTACCAGTTGGCCATTATGCATAAGAAGTTTTTGATGCATGTATGTGAACACTCAGCTTTTTTTTTTGTTTAGGTGTATGTAAACATTTCTGTAGGTATAACAGAAATAATTAAAAAAGCAAGGAAACTAAGAAAAGTGATTACTTCTACCAGCATAATGGCTGCTGCCGCGAGTAATTACTGCCTATGTTAATTTAGAAATACAAAAATAACTGTAAAATTATGTTTACACGATATTACAAGTATAAAATGAAAATTTAAAATACCCTCGACTCAAAAATCAATTCAACGATTAGACAAGAGCTGATGATCTTCAAACGGCTGAACAGATTTTCTTCGATTATAGCTAAGAACATTCGATCGAGCCCCCAAACGAAAAAAGGTTATGCCTCTAACAAGCGGAGTAGTGACCATAAACGCCGGTGACACTCAAGGAAACTAAATTCAAGCAGAATACGTTTTGATGTCCAATACTTATATTCCGGTCAAGTAAGCTCGAAAAATAAGGGTACGCTTGCAAAAATTAGCATACAGCTTAAAATTGGTGCAAATGATTAGAACAACATTATAAATGTGAAAAGACCCCATCGGCCATGGAGGCATCAAGTTGACATTAACATCTAATACTTATTTCTGCAGTCCTTGACGCTGTAAAACATCAAGCTTCTAAATCAACGCAATCTTTCGCCCGGCCGTATCTTTTGAAGACGGCCATTTAAGTCTTAGATTTAACCAAATTTTGCATATTTCGCAGGTAAATCAAAACCTATAGGGTACTTTCCAATGACCAAGAATCATGAAAATTGGTAAGAAACAAGGTCTGACACCACAAGTAAAGGGAAAAAAAAACAGTCAGTCGTAGGACTGCACTTCAGAAGTGAAAACATAACTTCACAATGTATTTGAACACACACACACAATCTGTAAATATATAATTAGGTTAAAAATAAAAAGTAGGTAATAAACTAATAACATATCTAAATGTATACATAGGGTACACTGGAAGTTCTGCGCTCCTGGCCGCTCATTAATCTTTGAATTTCTAATGTTATATTTTTTTAAATACAAGAAACTCGGCTCCGTCTTACGAATTTTCGATCAGGTCACGTGTCCTGGCGCGAGATTCCTGACGCGAGTTTAACATTTTTTACCCATCCCAAAAGGTGCACAACGCCGCGCGAGTTTAACATTTTTTACCCATCCCAAAAGGTGCACAACGCCGCTAAAGAAGTTTTCACTTCAAAAATCCGAAAGTCGTTAATTATTTGTAATATCACATAATTTTTTTTTTTTGTATTTACAAACTTATATTTTGCGGTTAGAAAGTTGACTCTGTCGTAAAACGATGTATGGGAAAGTATTTTTAGAACTGCAAAAGTTAAGTTTTTCAGAAAAAAAGAGCAAAATTCTTCGAGATTCGATACCTGAGATGGACGTCTATACACATACAAGTTTGTTTGCTTACGGAACCCTCGGTGCGCGAGCCCAACTCGCACTTGTCCGGTTGTCACCAGTGCTTCGATGATAAAATACAGACTCGGTATTCTGACTCTTCGTGATGATAAGTCAGCTGGATTATATTTTCCACTGTACACTTTCCAATGAATTAATTCGTGTATTAAAACTACTCTGTTTTCAGACTGTTGTTAATAAATTTTGAGATATAACTCCATTGTTATTCTAGGGAGTATATTACCTTTTTTATACAATCAAACACTAAATACCCCACATAGCTAAGTCTTAGGTATACTGACAGTTGTTTTCGGCAACATCTTGTCGTTGGAAAATAATAACCTGTCATTCGATCAATACCAATAGTACACACGTTTAATTCTTCATATTTATATATTATATATGCAACTCGATACAAATAGGATACGTCGGTAACAAAAGGGTTCAATACACGCGATATACCCCTGGGGGTACCTGGGTACAGCATCTTTCCATCCTGTCTTCAACAACTACAACTTTCGTAATAGTGATGTGGTGACGTCCATATACAGCTAAATGGAATTTAGCGACATCTAGCGAAGACAAGTCGAACTACTTAGTAACTACTGATCCTGCATCGCGCCATTTAAGTTCTCACACTAATACATATTGTTCATTGGACCTCTTTCGAGGCAGAGCGATACCTCCTTCAAGGCAAAGAGGTCCTGGCTGGTAGCACCAAGTTCAAATCAAGTCAATTTTCCATGCTTTGAATTTATATAATGTAAAATTAGCAAAAGAAGACTCGCGTGTCAGACGACAGTGAGAGCAGTCCGTCTATCAAGAGGCGAGGCTTTGATGAAGAAAATATAAAAGTGATAATATTTGTAAAGTGTGATATTGACCAGTTATCAATATAACCAGTTTTACTTACAGCCCTATCACTTTATCCTCAAGTTATATAAGTTTCCAAAGTCAGCTGTTCGGCTGTAACGCGATCAGCAGATTCGTTTGATGGCCCCTTTGTGTTGGATGGGACATCACAACCGTTCCTAAATCCTACTAATATTATAAACGTGAAAGTTTGTGAGGATGTAGGAATGTTTGTTAATCTTTCACGCAAAAACTACTGAACCGATTACGATGAAACTTGATATGTAGATAGCTAGAGACCTGGATTAACACATAGATACATACACATACTTTTTATCCCGATATTCTTACGGGATTTACACGGGTGAAACCGCGGGGCGCATCTAGTAATACCATAAAAATATCATTATATCGAAACAGGGATTCAAAATTGTTTTAAAAGAATGGATGATTTCGTAAACTTTCTAAACGCATTATAATAAACGTCAGTATGGCGAAGCCTTAAGATTATTTAATGTACAACAAGTTGTTAAATGTACAAGCACCTCATAGTTACTAAAAGTATATGATTTTATTTAAATGTGATTAGACTCTTCGAATTCACTTCATGTTTATTTATTTATTTAATTAAGGTTCACCAACAGTTGTTACAGATATTATACATACAGATAGGAACATACAAGTATTTGTGTCTTAAATCTAACTGCACAACCAATTATAGGCAAACACCGCGTGCAAAGTATTCCTTGTATCAACATCTGTTTTATAATTTGAAAACTTATTTAAATGTACTTAAATTCTAGATAATATATTAAATACTATAATTATCACATGTATGTTACATTGCAATGTTTTTAAAAATCACTTGCGAAACACCGAGCTTCGTAACTGTGTAGTTTATAAAGGTAAGTAACACCCACTTTATACGTGAAGAATGGTTCTTGATGCTAATCTCAATACTAAGTTTAAAAGTGGAAATAAATCAAATCACAATTGAATCGAAATCGTTTACAAGTGTAAATAAAAAACATAAAATCCTTTATTTTTTACTCGTCAATATGACCTAAACCCGTCTGATGATAAGTCACATTGAAATCCTAAGATTCAAGGACACTAACACTACACATACTCAAATGATGGCCTCGAAATAGTCGGGGTTGTAGGCTGAAGGTAACACGGGTGTTGTTAAAGAAATCGAAATTTTAATGGTGCGACATAGAAAGAGGAGCTAAACCGTTAATTGGAATTTTAATGATGAATTCAGTACTAAAAGACTCTAAACGTTTCTTCCAAGGAAGTAAGCATAAATGAGACACTGTTTTGGTATCGACTGTGCTGATCAAGTCATCCACGTAGTTGTGACGTGTTAACGGCTGTTAACACGTCACAACAACGTCGACGACAGCGCCAGTCAAATGGAGTCCCTTGAAAATGCTGTCCGCCTTTGGAACTATATTCGCTATGTGTATTTAACAAGACAAAGAGAATTCTTTCAACATCGATATTAAGAGAGATTTGACCGTTTCTAGTCTAACCCGCAGTCAACGCGTGGGTCAAAGTAACACTAAATGCAGACACAAGTTGTAATACCTTGTGTCTGCATAAACTTTCGCAGACGTTAAGCCTTCGGTAAAGATTAAAATTTAACTACACTTAAATTGAGTTTTTTGTTTAAATTCTACTAACATGGGTCACACATTACTAGTATGGTTGTTACTAGTGCACTGGGTGAGGTTCGAAACCGCAACCGCTTGATCGCAAGTCCGACACCTTATCCATTACGATACCGACGCTTAACTAATAATAGTCTCATGTTCTGACAATTTATCAGAAAATATGTCAGAGTATGAAAAAGGTTCGTCACATTTTACCGCGAATCACTCGAAAACGAGTGTCTATTTGCACACAATAGAATAAAATATGCATTACATTATTTCATTTAAATCAGTAACATTAGAATTTGGTTTATAAACATGTGGTCTTCTAATCCTTATCTGATCCTAATCAAATTGCTGAAACGTTACAAATGCGACTTTAATAGAGTTTAGTTTAGCAGTAGCTATACGATAGATTACGTAGACGACTGATTTAAATCCAGTTTAAATCAGTCGTGCGATTGCGTCTAGCGATTAAGAGATTGCAGGTTCAGACCCCATCGAATATCCACTTTTCAATCCAGTCCTAATATGAACATTAGGCCTACTTAAAAAAATGGGATAAGTGCGAGCCTGACTTGTACACCGAGGGTACCGTAAGCTAACAAACTTGTATGGAGATTGTTCGCCCATCTCGGAAATTGAACCTCGAAGATTTTTGCCCGTTTTTTCCGAAACACAAATTTAACTTTGCAGTTTAAAAAATACTCTTCCGTACAATTTTTGTATGTGACGACAATAAATTAACGGTTTTCACTAACGGTTGACAATAATTTTTTCGAATTTAAAATTAATTTTCTGATTCTAGGTCAATGGGAAGTACCCTATAGGTTTTAATTTATCTTCGAAATCAATGCACAATAATAATCAAGTAAATAAAATTGAAGTGTCTGTTTGTAATGCCAAAATAATAGTTTTTTTAAGCTCATACAGTTATTTGCACGATACCTATGCCTAAAAATCAGTTTTCAAAATATTTGTCTGTCTGTCTGTTTGTTCCGGCTAATTTCCGGAACAGTTGGACTAATTTCCACAGGACTCTCATTGGCAGATAGCTGGTGTTATAAGGAGTAACTTAGGCTACTTTTATTGTGGAAAAATAATAAGGGTTAATATATTAATATGTACACGCGAGGGAAGCCGCGCAAGAACTGCTGGTCTATAATATGTTTAATGCATTAAAAAATGTTAGTATGTTTATCAGCAGTCTGGTTACCATAGCAAAGGCTCCGCCTAGCCGTCACAAGTAAAAAAAAAACAATATTATAAATGTGAGTTTGCGAGGGACAAATAAATATCTTTTAGAAGGTCGTACGGCTTGACAATATCTACATTAAAGAAAGCGAAGCCGCATGCAAAAACTAGTACACGATAAACCAAACTCGACCATCAAACGATCAAAACTATAATATTAATTAAATAATATCGCTATAAAGTCCTTCTAATAATCCAAATTCACTCAGTCTATGTGGGGTGCTAACCGTCCCAGACGCCCCCGGGTCACAGCCCGGTGCAAACGACCCCTGAGCTCAGTCAGTCTTGCAGCCTCCATGTACCCGCCGTGGGTCACGTCTAGATGAGAACGACCTTTTATAAAAGCTTTTAGATGTTAGAATAGAATAATCTTTATTGTGCACCAACGACATTATTATTAGAATAATTATTTTTTCTTAAAAAAATAAAAAACACACAAAGTGGATATGTACAATAAGATAGATGTCACGCGCTTATTGGAAAATTTATTGACAACTTTTAAGTAAATAGGTGACAGATGTTTTGGATGATATCAAACAGTAAATGTTCTAGAGACTTAGGATAGGAAATTGTGACGCACCTTCTTTTCATTGCGTTTACTTAGAAGCTTGATTTTTTAACAGCTTCAAGGGACCGCTGACATAAGTATTTGATGTTAATTTCAATCGACTGCCTCCACGGGAATTGAGGAAAAGGATCTTAACAAACAAACAGACTGATTTAATAAAAAAAAAATGATTTTCAGATGTTTTCTTTACTTGTGCTGTGAGACCTTGCTTCTTACCAAATTTCATGATTCTAGGTCAATGGGAAGTTCCCTATAGGTTTTGATTTACTAGGGAAATGTTCAAATTTGCTCAAATCTAAGGCTTAAATGGCCGTATCTTTTGATTGCGTTGACTTAGAAGTTTAATTTTTTTACAGTTTCAAGGGAGCGCAGACATAAGTAGTTGGTATTAATTTCAACTTCATGCGTCAACGGGTGCCTGGGAAAAAGGGTCTTGACAGACAGACTGACGGACAACAAAGTGATCCTATAAATATTCCTTTTTATACGCTTTATATTAGCTTCACTTGAATGTTTGTAACCGACTCCTTTGGGAGCGATTTTGACCCACTTTAAACGGCCAGATTTTATTCAAATTTTGCACACGTGTCAAAGACTGATGACAATGCAATAATTCGATTAATTTTTTTTAGTTGAATTTTCTATAAAAGCGTGTTATTTAGTTTTTTAAACTATAATTATTTTTTCCTTTTGAGAACCGGAACGGAAAAAAAAAATCAATTACATCATTGAACATTCGAATGATGGCATCTATACTTCTAATAAAACTGTAACAGGTCCAATTCTGTACATTAAGATATTTTGAATTTTCTTTTTGGGGGCGCTCTGTAATCGATACTGAATCCAAAACTATCATTTTTTTCTGTCTGTATCATGGCCGCGCATCACGCTGAAACTACTGAACGGATTCAACTGAAACTTGGCATGATTTGAATTTATACTACGATGTAGGACATACTTTTATAATTTTTATCCCGAAATTCAGGACGGTTTCCTTGAGAGGAGGGATGAAAGTCAAAATGTGTGCTTAGTTGTAATTCATTAACGAAAAAAGGAAAGGAAGTACCTTTTGTTGGAAAGGAAGTACTTTGAATGTTGTCACGTAATTTCTTTCTTGTTGTGTGTAATTCGGTGCAACACTAAATGTTGATTTATCGCAATCGGTTCTCTCTATCCATAAAAAGAAATTCAAAGTTTTCAAGAAAAATTACACAACACGTAATGACATCTGTTGGTCTCAAATAATACTAACTTTACTATAACGTTAAATGGTCATTTATTTTTTTTAGATATTTATTATTAGCAATTAGCATAGAACGCACGCATTAGGAATATTCCTGTGTCACGGGGGGCTTAACAAACATTTAAACAACGGACACAAAGAACACCCAGACTCGGGACAACTATTTGTGGATCACAATTTTTTTTTGTCCCGTGTGGTATTTGAAACCACTACATTCAGCACGGCATAGAGGCGAAGCGACCACTTTAACCATTGCGCCATCCGTGCGTAATACAAACATATACATTATACCTTTAAATAAATATTTTTAGTGCAACAATCATTACATCCATACATATGGATAATAATAATAAATTTGTAGAGATTGCGTTTCTGAAGGTACACCAAAGTCTTTTCAAAAAAATTTTTGGAATGTTAGAGGACAAGCAACTGAAACCATTTTTGGAATTTGTGTCTGTTTATGTGTTCAGTTGTGCATGCAACATGTACAAAGTATAAAACATACGTAGAAACCTTTTCTGCAAAACAAAAATATTGTAAATAATTTACCCTATCCATAGAAATATAAGTTTAATAATAATAATAATATATTTATTTATTCCGATTATTTAAAATGTTCCACAAAAAACATATAGTTACAATACAGTTAGTATTACTTTAGATTAGACCAATAGACGTCGATACATGCCGTAATGGGCCCAAATTAATATGAACTGAATATTCGGTTATTAAAAAAAATGTTAATTCTTGTATTTAATAATAAATATATTTACAAAATAAACGAAAGCAAGTATTGTGGCGACTTCCACATACAGCAAAAACATACTCCTATGTCATCTAGTGAAGACGAACTGAACTACGGAGTATCTACTAATTCTGCATCGTGCTATGAGAGTTCTCGCGCCGATTAGTATGTATACAACTTTCCAACATCAACTGTTGGGCCGCGGCCCGCCAGGCTCACCTCGCCTGGTCCGAGGATCCTCTCTTTGTGATGGAGGGACATAACACCCGTCCCTCCACAGTATTAAATTTAATACTTCCTAAAAGTGCACATAACCTACAAAGTATTGTGTATGTGTGCTCTATAGAGGGCATTGGGGAAATTACTTGAACTGTGGTATTAATATTCTCCGCAAAATAATAACCTTTGCGCTTTTATTTCCTTAAATTGACGTACCAAAGTACGTACGTTTTTTTTTTGGTTTAAAAAGACAACTCTCGCATTAGGAATGACTCCTGTGTCGCGGGGGACTTTACAAACATACAAACAACGGACACAAAGAACACCCAGACTCGGATGGGAATCGAACCCACGACCTATGGCGTTGCAGTCAGGGTCACTAGGCCCGTTTTCTCTATGCAAATTTAAAATGAGTTGTATGCGGTTACATAATAATATAATAATAAATTCGTTCCGTTATGATGCGAAGCGCGGTTAGTTGCTGGCCGTGAGCGTCACGCGAGTCCGAGACTTCGAAAAGGAAGTCACACGTAAGTATATACACAGAGTATTCAGATAGTGACTGCGCTCTCAAGAAAGTGATGAGAAACGGGAATTAATTATAAAAAAAGCAAGGTTTTTTTTGTTTAGCGATCCCAGAGTAACCGGTAGTTGGGTCTTGGCTACGCAAACGAGCTATTTAGATTCCTCGCAGCCACCAAACGCAGGCACTAAATTCACAAATATATCATGGTTATGATGCATAAAAAGTTCGAAACTTTTCCCAATACTCTGATGTAGATATTGTCAATCAATTAAGGTATCCCTCAGGAACAGTGCTATTTGTCTGGGTGACGTGTATCCTATGTTCTTTTCTTAACCCCTGACAAAGTGTATGTAAGTGGCTGAGTAATTAAGGCGTCAAAGCGTAATGTCACGAGCTGAGGATCGGGATTAGAAAATTACACCAATTTATTACCAAAATAGACTCAATTTATTTTAATAAATCACAAAATACACAGAGAAACAATTTCACAATTACGATTAATGATCACTATTACCCTTCTAAATTCACTTGCACTTCGCACTTTACTCGCTTGTTACTCAACTTGAAACCATGCGTGCGTCTTATATACCAAAACCGCTACCTCACAGACAGATCGCGACATCTCCCGAAAACTCGAGAATACATTAGAACTTTCCAATACATCGTGGCACATTCTATTCATGGACTATTACTTCCGTGTATTATCAATAGATGGCGCCCGCGGGTTATTCGTAACAGTAACAAACAAACAAACTCATATTATTATTATTTAAGATAAATATATTATAAGTACAATGAACTAAACACGATTATATTACCCTACCTTTCGCACGCGGCTTCACCTCGTGTGAAACATGTTTTTTTATCCCTCGGGAATAGTACTTTTTTCTCTTGACAAAACAATTCAGTATGTACATATTTCTCCTCTTTTTGTTAACCGATCATCTATTTTGTTTAGTTTAGTATTGACGAGCGACGTATTCTTATAAATCAACTAGCTGCACCCCGTTGTTTCACCCGCGTAAGTCCCGATCTCGTGGAAATATCGGGATAAAAAGTAGCCTATATGTTAATCCAGGTCGCCAGCTATCTACATACCAAGTTTCATCGCAATCGGTTCAGTAGTTTTGGCGTGAAAGAGTATCAAACATCCATACATCCTCACAAACTTTCACGTTTGTAATATTAGTAGGATGAGGACCCTGACAATGTTCAATCATATGGCAATTTTAGAACACTACTAAAAGGTTTAATGCAAAGGTTGTATAAAGATATTTTTACGTTTAATGTTGATAAAGTTAACCCGCTAACGATAACATTAATTCAATAATCCATTCAAGGCCTCACCGTATTTGCCCTTCTCGACTTAGATAATCGCCTTAAATGCAACTGTGTAAAAATAGCCAAAGTTATATAAAACACACAAATCGACTACACAACTTGTGATCATTTCGTCTAGACATTCATTTGCTATTAGAGTCAATAAGTGCGCGGGACAAAGGATCTCTTAAGTCGCAGGGATAGTCAGCGGCGTTAAGGACGCTCACGGGTTGAAAGGACGCTTTGGGGCGGCAAGGACGTTTACGGGCCGTCATGACGGTTGCGGGCCATAAGAACGCTTGCGTAGTTGCTGTTGCTCTTATCGTAGTAAAATTAAAGCTTTGATGTAGTTGCTCTATATTTATTATTGAACAGAGTTCAACGTTTCAGGAAAACATGTTAAAATAAATATGACCTACATGTATAGTTTCTTCGAATGTTTATGCTAGCTAACCCAACTTCGTCTGCGTTTGTAAATTTACCGCGTTTTTGCAACATTTTTCATTGATGCTCCGCTCCTATTGGTCGTAGCGTGATGTTATATAGCCTTCCTCGATAAATGGGCTAGCCAACACTAAAATAATTTTTCAATTCGAACCAGTAGCTCCTAAGGTTAGTGCGTTCAACCAAACCAACAAAGTCTTCAGCTGTATACTATTAGTATAGATTACCAGTGGCCTAATCAGGATAGAACAATCAATAACACATGCCAAAATTTGTTATGAATTATATAAAACTCCAAAATGCTAAGGTACTGATTGTATGAAACCGATGTGCTTCTGACGTCACGAAACAATGCGACAGAGTAGTGTATATTTACCTTTATAAACATGGGCAAACCAATAATTATTTCTTTACATATAATTTATTAAAATATATTATCTGGATTGTTCATTAATGCCGCGTTCCAATAAACAAGAAACAATTCGTTTCAAGTTAAATTTCGTTGAATTTCAAATAAAAATTTTACCATCCGTAAGCAAAACGAATCGTTTATTGAAACGCGGCATGAGCCATTGTTTCGTGATAACAGACATCCAAGTCAAATGAATTGCAAATGTAAAGCTGTGCTTTAAAATACAAATTAATTCCAGATTTATTCCGCTCCTAGTTTACAAACGTATTTATGATTAACCCCTAATGAATGGTGCAACAATGCACACTCATGATACGACGTCACAACACCTCAAACAAAATAAGTTAATGAAAGCAAACAAGTCTTCTCTCATAGAACATACATCAACTCAACGGTTATTGTAAACAACAGTGATCTAGATAATCTGTGAGTCATATATTTGCAAACATGATGATGAGACAGTGTCTGTAACCCTCCCGACTCTTTTGTTCATATATGTACATCTGAACTTCTCCCTATGTGATAAAAATGAATACCACTAAATCATATTTTTAATATCACTTAAATGAGAAATCTTCCATATGTGAGGTGTTACCAACCAGTTTCTGGAGACCCTCTCATATTATAGTATGCTATAGACATATGCAAATGAAATAAAGAAAAATAAGACTGCCAAAATACTTATTTATTTATGAGTAATTGTCAGTTTCCTGACTGGAATATGGGCAGTGCAATTATGGTATAAAATAAACTATCGAAGGCAAGGGTAGCTATCAGTTTCAAGACAGACTCTTCATCTAGATTCTAGAGCTTTAAAAAAGTTGCTAACTTCTTTAGCATATTAAAATATTCACAATTGAAATTAGTGTAGAATAAGAAAACTACATCAATTTACACAAGTATTTCATTTTGTTGCAGGAGTTCATAAGAATATTAAACAAGAAAGTAAATAATTACTTATTATCAAGATCTGGATGCTTAAGAAAACTATAACAATTCAAATCTACTTTTAAGTTTTTCCAAAATCATATCTCTTCCTTAGGTTCTGCTTCTATTTATTTATTTATTAATGAATGAATTAATAATAAAAAACTGTAACTTTTTGTAATGTCAGTCAGTAAAACTTATTACCACAATTTATCACAGAAATTGGGATATGAGCTCTGATATATTTAACATGTGTTTTTCAATTTATTGATAGGTACTTCTGTGAAAATTGCACAATATGATTAAATTTTCTTTTTTTTTTAATTTTTGTATGAAAAGGCTAGATGTAGGTTTAAATAAGTGGTCACTTGTAATTCATAGACAAAATCACATACTTGCAAGTCATGTTTATATTAGGTGCATAAAACTGATATTAAAGAAACATAGTTCATCATTCATTTAGTATATTTGACTTTGAAAAGGACAGTTTTTTGAAATACATTGTAAGTAAACCTCTGACTAATGTACTCAGCTTGGTAGAGTAAATTAGGTTGAACAAAACTACAACCAAATAAACTTACAAAGTTGCTGTCTTTGAAACTAAGCTTTAGTAACAAAAAAAAATTAATAAAACAATTCTTTTAAATTTTTAGTAAACTTATTTTTCATATAATACTGTTATAGAGTTTCTTAAATTGACCTAGTTACAAAAGCTTACTCATAAGTGTAAGCTAATACGCATCACAGAAAATATCAGTTAAAAAAAATTACTTACCGGAACTGAACATTCTTCCCAACATGGTGTTTGGATGAGCAGTAAACTGAGCAGGATCCACCACGAACCGGGTATTGTCCACTACTAACGTGATTCTGTCTTCGCACAGCTGACCCTTTTGTCCATTCCTAGGAGGGTCCTGCGCCGTAGAAGTAGAAGGCGTCGGTGTATTAGCGCTCAAGTTCTTCGGAGGCATATTCGGTCGAGTTCTTATATTTGGACCAGTCCGCTTAGACAACCGCTTGCGCCTCTCCTCGTCTCTTCTATATTCTTCTGTGTCACTGCTGCTGTCCGGATAGAAATAAGGACGTCTTTCTGACATGGCCTCAGGCCCATTCGTCTGGGAGTCTGACATAGGCGTGCGCTCGTCCCCGCGAGCCCTCACATCACGGTCGATGCTCCTTTGTCCCTGTGACGGTGAGTCGTTATTGAAAGCCGTTTTTTAGTGTTGTTAAAATATTGTATAGAAAGAAATTCTACGAAAACGTCAACGTAACTAGTTTGACAGTTAGAAAAGTGTTGCAATTCAAAGAGTATACAAACACCACGTGTTGCTATCTGTAAATAACAGTATTTGACTATTGTTGCTGTTTCAGAATTGGTACCTAAATACAATAATAATGAAAAAACAATTTAAAAGATCTGTCGGAAGAATATAACTTAATTTTATTGTATTTGAAGTTATCACTGTAAACATGAAGTATAAACTCATCAACTCTAAAATGTGTTAGTACATTAGTCAGAACTCAGATACCATGATTACTCTTAATAATTAGTCTTAATGGACAAAAGACTTATTAAACATTGTTATATTTTAAGACGCATTCATAAATTACATTAAAAACATCAAATTAGAACAATCAAAATGATTTGAGAAAAGATATTATTTTCAAGTTTATAAACTGACTATTTTATTACCTAAGTATGCTGAATGCGTTCAAAAAATGAAAAACTTGAATGAATCGGCTGTTGACCTTTCCACTGTCAAATGCGGATATTGGTTAACACAATAATTGTTTTTTTTTTATTATTAAATTACGTTATCGTAAACATCCCACCTAACTGAGCTGTGAATTTAATGTGATAAATAACCAAAAACAAAAGTGCCGGGACTCTATAAATTGTAAATAAACTGTGTATCGTAAGGCAACGCTTGTAGGGCGTCACTCATTTTAGTTGTATAATTTACTACAAATGGATAATAAAGAAGAATATCATGATCCTGATTACCCAGAAGTCCCAGTAGTTGTAAAAGAGGAGCCACAAACCTTCGACGAAGAGGAGAAAGTTCAAAAAATCAAAGAAATCATCCGGCGGGAATTTTTAAATGAACTTGAAATCAGGGAAAATGAAATTATGCTAATAGATCAACGGTAAGTTAAGCTATTTTTTACTTTAAATCATCAAGAGAACATGTGCGGGAATGCACTGAACCTTTAAATACGTACTTTTCATTACGCGATAGTGCCATGTGGTCTTTTGTTATGACTTTTCTTTCTAATTTAAATAAAACGACTTGTTTTTATACTTTTTGTAACATTACATGGTTTTTAAAATCATTATTATACAGATGTCAAGTTAAACTTTAATATTATGTTACTTACAACAGTTTATTCATGGGTTGAGTCATGTATGAATGAAATCATCAATAGCTTATGTTTACTAAGGTAAATAGTAATTTCAAGGTTATATAGGGAACACATTTCTTGTAGGGAGTTCCCTATTTGTGTTGTAGTTGATTATCAGAAATGTGTCAATAAAGAACTAGAGGACAGAAGTTATGTATAAAATTAAGTCAACACATCCTCTTAACACTCCTTATATAAAAATCCTATAATGATACACTATAGACTACTCTAAATCAGGTTTGATAATATCTGTACAAAGTTGGTGTTCATATTTATATAATTTTATTATTGAGAGTTATTTTCAGCAATTGTAAAAAAAAATTGCTTGCTTTGAATACATTACATGATTAAAGTTAGTTAAGTTTCCTTTTTCTTCTCTTTTTTTTCTTTATAATAAACTAGCTGCGCCCCGCGTAAGTTCCTCGTTAAGTTTTCTTTTTTGTGCAAACTCCACATAAACCATCTACTAAATAGTCCGAACAAAGCCTAAACATTTGGTTTGGATAGGTGAGCCCGTTCTTGAGTTATAAAATTACAACGAAAAGTAGCATTGATTTTTATATATATGGATAAATTAGGAATTTTTTTCAATTGTATATGGCAGTCCCATCGTAACTTATCAATACAAATAAATAAAATTGAAGTGTCTGTTTGTTATGTCAAAATAACAGTTTTTTTTAAGCTCATGCAGTTATTTTTACAATACCTATGCCTAAAAATCAGTTATTAAAATTTTTGTCTGTCTGTCTGTTTGTTCCGGCTAATCTCCAGAAAGGGTGAACCGATTTCCACGGAACACTCTCTTTCAGATAGCAGGTATTATAAGGAGTAAATTAGGCTACTTTTATTTTGGAAAAAGAATCAATCGAGCTACCCCAAAATGTTTTTTTTTTTTTATTATAGTGGCAAACGAGCACACCGGTCACCTGATGGTAAGTGGCTACCGTCGCCCATGGATACCTGTAACTCAAGAGTAGATATGAGAACAGTATTCCATATGCTGCCGAACCTGCGTCTTATAAAGTTGTAGGCGGTGGGCCAGGGTGAAATACTGTCTCGATCCATTCAGCACACCATGCTTCTTCGGGGCTAATTTAGCTTTACCCTCCAAGTGACAAATTAGATTAAAATCGCAATTTGAATGCGATTACTACAAATTCTGGACCTGACAATTTATTCTACAGCATGTTCTACTTAAATATTTGAATATAATTTACAAATAAATAATTCTTCAAGTTTACTCCCGTTCTTGACTAATGTTACGATGCCCCCCCAGATTGCATTTTGAATGCAGAGTATGTACATCCTTGTTTTTGGATAATTCATTTAAAACATGTCATCACTGACTAAATACCTGGTATACTAGGTAGGTATACTAGGTACTGGTACCTGGTATACTATATAATAGGTCACATCCTTTATCTATCCATGAAATAGTATATGGGTGTCCTTGGGGGTAGGCTAGGGTGCTTTAAGAAATTTTAAAGATGTGGAGGAGGGACAGAACAGTTTTTTAAACTTTAGTAATATTTGCAAGGGAAGGGCGATGTCTGCGTATCATAATGATCATCATTTCAGCCCTAGGACGTCCACTGGTGGACACAGGCCCCCTTTATTGACTTCTAAGAAGACCGGTTGGAAGCACCCTGCATCCACCAACCTGCGATCTGGACGCCGTACGTTGCGCTTTCCGGTCCGTACTTAGTGGGTAGGCTACGAAACAGATGGATGAAGTATCCATCTGTTTCGTAGCCTACCTACTGCGTATGCCTGGATATTTTACTCGACTTTACCTGAAGAGGGGACTTGCGCAGAGAGGGATCAGAACAACAGTCGTTCCTCGACCCCCTCCTATTTAAGAAAGTAGTATGGCACATCGTGTGCTTTTAGTCAGTTTGATACCGATAGCGTGCCCCACTGAAAACCTTGGTAGTAAGAATAAGAATCCACGCGATTGCAAGTCAGTCGCCGAGGCCAATTCATACCTACTTTTCGTGTGTTATTTTTCTATTTAACAAATCCACTTGAATCGTTTCTCATTGACCATAAAATTGCCCATTGTACTGCCACTTTATATTATGTTAACTATGCCCCGCGCGGCTTCACTCGCGTGTATACTTTTATATTTCTTGCGCGGCACCCTAATTCTTTTTCCTAAATAAAAGTAGCCAAAGTTACCCCTTATAATACCAGCTATCTCCCAGTGAAAGTCCCGTGGAAATCGGTCTACCCGTTTCGGAGATTATCCGGAACAAACAAACAGACAAAAATGAAAAAAAATAGATTTTTTCGTAAAGGTACCGCATGAACATTCAGATGCATTTAGTAAAAAAATGTTATTATGACATTACAAACTGACACTTTAATTTTATTTATTTGTATAGATTTTTAGTTTGTATAATTTTCTTTTGGGGCACTATAAGGAGAACCTCGTTATCTAACGATACAATCTCCTTTCTCCGTAGCATGACAACGTCCCGCCGATTGCTGCATCGTCTCCGATATGCTCTGGTGAGCAACTACTACAACGAACAAAAACTCAAACTGAGCAATGGACAAGTGCAGGACGAGATTGCTGCACAGCATGAGCCCCGAGCCAGGGCTGAGGTATGTAAGAAAGTTTTTATTTTAATTTAGGAATAGAGAAGACTTACTATTCGTGCAACCTATAAGTTAGACAGCGAAACGCGATGACTAAAAAAGAAAGAAAGAAGATTATTTTTTAGTATCAAGTCAATACAAGTAAGAGAGCCATGCTTCGGCACGTATGGGCCGGGTCGACCGGAGTGATACCACGGCCGCACAGAAAACCGGCTTGAAGCAATGTTTCGTTGTGTTTCGCCGACTGAGTGAGGTTACCGGGGGCAATAACCCCCCTCTGTCCCTTCCCCTACTTAGTGTGCGTTGCCATCTTAAAGGCTGGCAACGCACTTGTGACTCTTGAGTTGCAGGTGTCCACGGACGGCGGTAGTCACTTACCATCAGGTGACCCGTCTGCTCTTTTGCCCCCTATCGCATAAAAAACCCCTTGTAGTGTACAGTTTATATACGTTACAGTATAAAAATAACGTAAATTCTTCCATCGCACAACGCAAGACCTGGCAACACCACGGAATACTTTCCATATTATGTGTGTGCATACATGAATGTGGACATGCATTTGTGTATGTGAGTTAATATATTTGTTACACATTCAGAAGGAAACTGAATGCTTTGATTTAAGTAAAATTTGAAAAAAAGATATGATTTACGGGATGAAATCGCTCGGCCCAACAGTAGTATTAAGTATCCAACTGCAAGTGAACTGTGTTATTGATAAACTAAATTCGTGAAAGTAAATTACATCTCTTTCAATATACTATTGATACGAAATAATCAACTTCAATGTATTAGTGTCTTATCTAATCGAATCTATCTATTATACGTAATTAATATTATAAATGTTCTTGCCAGCATCGAGAAAGCGCGAGACAAAATAAATTACGTTGTGTAGCACCTACTCAGAATTAGCTAGATTAGATAAAGAACTTGAGACTTAAAGTAGGTGGACAAAAAAGGTATGGAAGCTTCGTTGGGACTTAACAAATTAATGTTTTATTGAGGGACATATTAAATTAAGTACCTTAGGCAAGTCTGAAGAACCACTAATAGTTTCAGACGGAGTTAGAATTTTAGAAACCAAGTATCGTTTCGTTCGATTGAAGTTTAAGGATAAATCTTCAGCTACATATTGAATCATTTTGAAATGAAAACTTCTTTAGGCACGTTTGTGCATTTTTGCTATGGGGAAAAAGCACTGAACTCGTGACCGTCACGCTAATAGTACATATATAGATCCACTAGAGGGCGCTAATCTAAACATTGAGATCTGTCAGCTCCTTATTAGTTAAAGTCACCAACCTGCTAATGTGACGTTTTAACTTCGTCGTATCGTTTAAGTTTTCACGGTAGGCCCATGATTGTCTATTTTTTTTTATCAACAACGTTTGACGCTATCGCTCGCGATCGCTATCTAGACGTAAACTAAGCAAAAAAATGTATGTATTAATTTTGTTTCATTAGGTCTCGTCAGTCCTACGAGATGGACAGCGTCGCTTGCACCCGTCCGTCCGCAAGCTTTTGGGCAAACAGGCCGTGGATCTTGATGAGATATTCAAGATCAGGGAGCCAAGGAACAAGACGAGAAGGGACTACTCTGTACGTATTTTTAAACTGTTATGTATCAAAAATACTGTGAAGGAATTTATTGCCAGCAGACTCGACTGTTTGTATGCCATCGTCGTTTTATTAGCGTTCAGTACTACGTCAGCGTGTTATCGACCATCTCGTAATTCTAATATTTACTGTCATGAAACATTAACTTATTATTTTTCAGAAAACCCGTATTTGAAAATTCTATTTTACGTATTTCACAGGCAATGCTCCAAAAACGAAACTACACAATATCTGCGGATACCACAAAATCACTACGTCCGGACAGGAAACCGGACGACATTGATCTCCACGAGATGCCAGAAGATCCCTGCACTAGCCGACCCAAGAAGGTACCGAGGCACTTGGACCCGAAGGCCACCAACGTCCTGACATTGGACGAAGTCACCAGGAATAAAATGAAGTATAGATACAGGATTGTCATAGGTGAGTTGATTAATAAAGCCTTTTTTTTTAACTGACTTCAAAAAAGGAGGTTCTGAATTCGATTCATATATTTTTTTTTATAAGGAATACTAGCAATGTGGGTCACACATTACTAATATAAGTCCAACGCCTTAGCCATTACGCTACCGCCGCTTCGCTTATGTGTGTATGTTCGCGATTTTCTTAAAAAGTAATGGACAAATCTTGAAGGATTGTTTCTGATGATTGTTTGTTTGTAACCTATCTATATATTTTTAGGAAGGTTTTAGTATATAATACACTAGGTTTATTTTATTTCATACATACATACATTCACGCCTGTATCCCCGAAGGGGTAGGCAGAGGTGTATTAAACATCCACATTCCATCGTCCCACTGGGGGGCAAGACTATTGCCGTCAACCGGGCACTTTGAGAATTAAATCGATTGGAAAATTGGGCGGACATACATTTAAAGGGAAAACATAAAATACACTGAAGGTAAATAGGAAAGGATATTTTATAACATGGTTGAAACTTGTGAAATGGCTAGTAATGTCATAAAGACGAAAACCTTGAATCTTGGTAGAGAGAGTTATAAGTACTGCATACGGTAGAATACCTTTCTTAGAAATAGCTTTAGTAGTATGTATAATCTTTTTCAATGAATACAATATTAATTTTAAAAAAAATTAGTGACGGTTATCTTACAACAAAACATTCGATGTGCTATATGAAAACCGTCATTACACTTTTTTAAAGAATCATCCCCAATGATGACAGATTTTTGGAATTGCGCAACGCAAAATAAATTAAACTTTTGAATTCCATGATGTATGTATATCATGGAATTCGGGAATTAATGCGTTCCATCATCGTTCAACGCGACAAAATTTTCGTTTCCATCATTTGGATTGTCTAAGTTAAATTTATAACACTACTTGTTGGTAGATGGCGCTGTGCCGCCTGGCTAGATCCCACTATGGTTTCGTTACCACAATCAATATATATTGATTTAATTTGTTTTGTTTGATGATCCTTTTAACTATTGTTAATCGTGTTACCTAGTAAGGAATAAAACTAGTTGTTAACAGTCAGTAGTTTCAATTAAGGCTCCTGGGGAACCATTTGTTCATGGTCCTTCGCGTTGGATACAGTGCGCGGTAGTGTCGACGCGCGCAATTTTAGTGCTTTACCAGCATAGAAATCAGAGTGGATGGCTCTGAAGTGCTACCGCCGTTTAGCGCCACGAAGAGGCCTCAGCGACGTACTTCGCCAACGGCAGAGGGCGCCACGTGTGTGGAGTCACTTGGCTGTCAGCAGCGCGTTGAAAGCGTATTCTACACCGAAATGTCACTGAAGCGGACAATAGAGACGCATAGTAGCGGTGGTGTGGTGGAGACACGAACGCCCCCTATCGGAGAAATTAAGAAGTATTGCAAAACTTGGAGTGATTGAGTGAAGTATTCCATCAAAAACTGTGAGTAAACTTTGATTTTCATTTAACCAGTGCAAAGTGAGAAATTTCGTCATCAACAGTTTCAGACTTTATTAGATTTTAATTAACTTAGAATATTTATAGTTCTAGCACTTGTAAAATTTTGTTTAAATATTAGGACTTAGAATAATTTTGCTAAATTTGTATCGACGGGGAATCCATGCCCGATTTTTTTTCTAAGTGTCACATTTTTCAATCACTTGTAAAATTTTCACCTTTGTGTTAGGACTTTGAGTAATTCCGTGAAATTTCTGTTTGCTCGAATTTTTCTAAGTGTCTGACACTCTTGAAAAGCTTCTTGTTTATTGCTTGGACTAAGAATAGTTTTGCTTAATTTGTATCGGTACCCAATTTTATCTAAGTGTCAATTTAACATTAAAACACTTGTAATAGTCACTCATTTGAACTTAGAAATAATTTGTAAAAGTTGTACTTTTGGTGGATATTCGCCCGAGTTTCTAAGTGTGTAGTTTAAACGGTTGTGACGCAGAACGTCACAAACATTATTAAAAGTTTCAACCAGTCTCATCCTGGACTTAGAATTGAAATCCAAAACTTTCATCACAAACTTTGTGGTTCAGTTGCTTGTTTGGATCTGTGTTTTTCTGATAATCAAATTTAATCTGTTTTTATATATACTGTTTAACTAACATGGACGCACTAATGAAGTTGCAAATTGATGCGAAGAATTCCATTGAGAAGGGCAGAGTAAATTATAAAAAATCCCCCAAAGAACGTCTAACGCCTTCGTTCTTGGAGATTAGGTTGGAAACTCTGGAACAACAATGGAAGTCTTTTGTAGAAACACATTGAAAGATAGTAGAACTTGCAAAAGATAATGAACATAGTTATTTTAAATTAGAAACGTACGATAGCACCGAAGAAAGTTATATTTTATACAAATCAGAGTTGAAGGAACACATTTCAAAACTTGCAAAGCCGACAAAGGGTTCAGATAAGCAACCAGTAATAAAGATGTATAATAATGTTAAATTACCTAAAGTCGTTATTGCAATGTTTTCGGGGAAATTTACAGAATGGACATCATTTCGTGATCGATTTCTATCGTTAATTCACAATAACGATGCAATTGATGATGTACAGAAGTTACATTATTTAAAGGGTCTTTTGGCAGGTGAGGCAAAACAATTGTTGCCTCACACTCCAGTGACAGCTGCCAATTACCAGGAATGCTGGCAGTTGCTAACTAAGCGTTATGATAACAAGCGTTATTTGTGTAACGCTATGTTAAAGAGATTAATGAATCAACCGAATATTTTGGAATCGGCAGGCGCCATTAAAGAGCTCTTGGACACAACTGTAGACTGCATAAACGGCTTATCAAACATTGGTGTTAGGGTTGACTCTGGGGATGTTATAATAATATACACAATCGGCGCTAAATTAGATGGTGAGTCACGAAAATTATGGGAGTCAACGGTTAGCACCTGTGACAAATTACCAACCTTTGACAAATTTAAAACGTTTTTAGAGTCCCGGTTTCGCTCGTTAGAGTACTTAGATACACCGAGTAGTAGACAAAAGTCAAGTAACAAACCAAGAGGTCTTCATGCGGTTGCTTCCAAAAACGATACTCCTATTAAAGTAAGCTGTCCATTCTGTAAACAACCTCACAAACTTAGTCACTGCAAACAATTTGGTAAAGATGACTATAAAACACGTAATGATTTCGTTCGTACTAACGGCTTATGCTTTAATTGTTTAGGGTCGAATCATTCTATAAAGTTTTGTCGTGTTACCACCACTTGTCAGATTTGCAATCGCAAACACCACTCTTTGTTACACCCCAAGGATTCCTCAGGATCAACGTCAGTAGAGGCATTGCAGAGACCACGTCAGTAGTCAAGTCGGCAGTAGCTACATCGAGCACTGCTTCCGATGCAGTGCAGGAATTAAATGCTGCCACTTTAACTACTCACTTTAGTAAAAAGGCTGTTCCAAATCAGGTCTTATTAGCAACCGCTCTTGTCGAAGCACAGACAGGGAACGGTTACAACCACCTGCTGAGGGCGTTATTGGATTAAGGATCCCAGACGTCGTTCATAACCGAATCGGCAGTTCAGTTGCTTGGACTCAAAAAGATACCCACAAGAGGTGTCATTTCAGGCATAGGAGGTGACGGTGGAGCTATGGTCTCCAAGTTTATCGTTTTCGTAACTATTAAAGTCACGTCACGATCCTAATTTTCACATTCAAGTTCAGGTTCATATGTGTTGGGCACTATTACATCATTACTACCAGGTGATAAAGTATTAGTACCAACGTGGCATCAACTAGAAGAAATAGTTTTAGCTGATCCAGAGCACCATACTCCAAACAAAATCGATATTTTGCTTGGAGCTGAAGTTGATGGACAGGTACTCAAAGAAGGTTTAATCAAACACTCTCTTGGACCCTTGATACCACAAAATACTCGTCTAGGTTGGATTTTGTCTGGACGAACACACACAGATTCGAATTTGGATTCAGCATATTGTCACCCGGCATTGGTTAGTATGCATTCGCAGATCAGTGACAATGAAATGCTTAAAAGATTTTGGGAAATCTGACGCATTCAGTAAGAAGAAAATACCTACCCAGGAAGAGGAGTTATGCGAAGACTTCTTCAAGCAAACCACTCAACGAGACAGCACTGGTCGGTACGTTGTCAGCTTACCATTTAGAGATTCAGACCCACAGTGCAAATACGGCCACACCAGAGACGTTGCACTCAGAAGATTTCACCTTCTTGAACGTCGTTTTAAGATGGATCCAGAGATCAGACGAAAGTATACGGAGGTCATCCAAGAATACTTCGACCTTGGTCACATGGAAGTAATCAATCCCGAAACGGACACTCAGAGAACGGAGGCCGTGTACTTACCTCACCATGCCGTAGTTCGGGAGGGTAAAACGACGACCAAGGTCCGAGTTGTGTTCGACGCATCTTCCAAGGGGTCCAATGGTGTGTCTCTTAATGATACACTGATGGTCGGTCCTACCATTCAACCAGACCTGCGTCACATTGTAATGAAATGGCGGTTACAGCCAATTGTCCTTTGTGCCGACATTGTTAAAATGTACAGGCAAGTCATAGATACTCCTCAACACACCACATTTCAACGACTGCTCTGGCGGAGCGATCCGGAATCTGAAACAAAAGATTACAAATTAACACGTGTGATATTTGGAACTGCATGTGCACCTTACCTTGCAGTTAAGTGTTTGCAGCAGTTGCACACGATGAAGGAGCATCTTTTCCGTTAGTCGCTAAAAAATTAAAAGAAGAGTTTTATGTAGATGACTTCATGTCAGGTTGTCAAACCGTAGAGTAAGGAATGAAGATCTACAAAGAAATGACAGAATTACTAGAAAGAGGAGGTTTTGAATTGCAAAAGTGGACAACCAACAGCAGAGAACTGCCAAAAGAACTTAGTGAAGCAAAAAATAGTCGAGATAAGGTAGTGGAATTGAAGTTACCCGCAGTGATGAAGGTACTTGGCATTTCCTGGGACAAGGAACATGATTGTTTCAATTATTCGGTCACATTTCACCAACAATCTGGCCCAATCACCAAAAGGGTCATCTCGGAAACTTCTCGCCTTTTCGATCCCTTAGGGTGGGTAGCACCTTGTGTAATACCCGCAAAAATCTTCATCCAAAAACTGTGGCTTACGGGGATTGATTGGGACGACAGTTTACCCACTGTTTTACATAACGAGTGGACAACATACAAAACCGACTTATTGAACCCACCCGACATCGTCATTCCACGGTGGTTAGAAACCAATAGTAATGATATTGTAGAGCTCCAAGGCTTCTGTGATGCCTCTAATAAAGCATACGCAGCAGTAGTCTATATGCGAGTGGTCGGCGAGAGCCAGGACATCAAAGTTAACATGGTGACAGCCAAGACTGAGATGGCCCCTATAAGGCAGCTTTCTATACCGCGTTTAGAGTTGATGGGTGCCGTTCTTCTAGCCAAGCTGATAACGGAAGTAGCTGAATTGTTCAACATTGCCAAAGAAAATGTTCACTGCTGGACTGACTCGACCGTAGTTTTAGCATGGCTTTGTGGTTACCCCAGCCGCTGGTCCACATTCGTAGGTAATCGCGTCACAGATATCCTGTCTTTGGTGGAAAGTTCTCAATGGGCGCACGTAAGATCTTCTTTTAACCCAGCAGACATAGCGTCCAGAGGTATGACACCTATGGAACTTTCAAATTGCTCACTGTGGTTTTATGGTTCATCTTGGCTGAAAAACAGAACAATCGATTACACTAAACTTAAGTCAATCACTACGGAAGGAGCAGTAAGAACAGTAAAGGCACACGTAGCAATGCGTCGAGATGATTCACTGTGGACTAGATTCTCATCACTTCAAAGGCTAGTCCGAGTCGTGGCGTATTGCAGAAGATTTTTAAAAATAAATAGAACAGGACTCACTTACCTAACCAGCGAGGAGTTAGAAGATGCCCTAGATATTTGTATCAGAGAATTTCAACGGCAATCATTTAGTGAAGACATAGACGAGGTTAAGAGATCAGGAAGAGTTAATAAGAAAAGCAAATTAAAGGCGCTATGTCCCATACTAGGTTCATGAGAAATACTGCGAGTAGGAGGAAGAATAGAACATGTTCAACTCTCGGAAAGCATGAGACACCCCATTATTATTCCGCAACTTAGTCACCTAGCTGGCCTACTTGTTGATGAAGCCCATAGGAAAACACTTCATGGAGGATCGACTCTAATGTTAATTATTACTCGCGCTCGAAATACTGGATAATCTCCGCAAAAGCATCGTCAAATCATTTGCACGTAGATGTGTAACTTGTCTCCGACACTGAGCTAATTTTAGAAACGAATTCATGGGAAAATTCTCCTCATGCAGAGTTACACCAGCCAGAGCATTTCTACACAGTGGAGTGTACTTCGCAGGTCCAATCAATATTAGAGTATCCAAGGCCGCGGCAACAAGTCTTATAAGAGATACATATGTTTGTTTGTATGTATGGTTACGAGAGCGGTACACTTGGAGGTCGTAAGCGATCTCACGTCGCAATCTTTCATTGCAGCGTTCAAACGGTTCATTGCCAGTCGAGGTCACTGCAGTGACATTTGGAGTGACAACGGAAAGAATTTTGTAGGTGCTTCCAAGGAGTTCCGCTGCCTGATAAATGCTGAACAATCATCGGTTGTTGATGAAATTAGGGATTGGCTCAGCTCCAACAGTGTTAAGTGGCATTTTATACCACCGCACGCTCCAAATTTTAGCGGTCTGTGGGAGGCGGGCATTAAATCAACCAAATACCACATGAAGAGAGTCATTGGCCACTCCACTCTTACCTACGAGGAGATGTCTACTCTTCTTGTCCAAATTGAGTCTTATCTCAATTCTAGACCTATTTCTCAAATATCGCAAAATTCCGAAGACCAAATGCCACTTACTCCTGGTCACTTTTTGATAGGGGAGCCGTTGATTCTTGCACCGGATCGTAACTATGAACACTCTAGTATAGGCACATTAAAAAGATGGCAGTTGCTACAAAAAATGACACAAGATTTCTGGCGACGTTGGTCTCAGGAATACCTGACCCACATGTTGCACCGTTATAAGTGGTCCCATAAGGAACCTGAACCAAAGATAGGTGATGTGGTTCTGATCAAGGATGATAATCTGCCTCCTGGTAGATGGTTGCTTGGTAAGGTTTTGTCAAAGCACCCAGGTTCGGACGGAATCACTAGAGTTGTAACTTTAAAATGTAAGGATTCTGTTTTTAAACGGCCAACAAATAAATTATGTATTTTGCCAATAGCAGATTGATAATTATAATCTAGTTGTAAGTTTCAATAGTATATATTGTAGTAGTAAGTATTATCGCATAACCCCCTTGACCTCATGGTGGGCGGAGTTAGTTATTTTACATTGTTAAGGACATAGTTTTAATAATATGTCCTTGGTGGGCGGAATGTCTAAGTTAAATTTATAACACTATTTGTTGGTAGATGGCGCTGTGCCGCCTGGCTAGATCCCACTATGGGTTCGTTACCACAATATATTATATTGATTTAATTTGTTTTGTTTGATGATCCTTTTAACTATCGTTGATCGTGTTACCTAGTAAGGAATAAAACTAGTTGTTAACAGTCAGTAGTTTCAATTAAGGCTCCTGGGGAACCATTTGTTCAGGATAATTGGCACTCTACCACTGTTCGGTTCTCCAGAATTATTTTGCCCGTACAACCAGTCTGTGAAACAAGTTGTCGCTTGCGGTTTTTCCGGACTGAAACGACCTTCAAATTTTCAAGAAAAGAGCGTACTCCCACCTTAAAGGCTGGCAACGTACTCGTGACTCGAGTTGCAGGTGTCCACGGGCATCGGTAGTCACTTACCATCAGGTGACCCGTCTGCTCGTTTTCTCCCTATGCTTACCACTTCTTTGAATCGTCTGTCGTTTCGTGTTTTAGTAGTTCAGTGGTAGAATTTTCTTCATTCTATATTGTTATTTGTTTGTCCAGGTAACACGTCAAAGTACGCCCCGCCCGCGTCCCGCGCGGACCGCTCCACGCACAAGTGGCTGCTGTACGTGCGCGGCGCGCCGCACGCGCCCGACGTGTCGCGCGTGCTGGCCGGCGTCACCGTGCGCCTGCACCACTCCTACGCGCCGCACCACACCGTGCACATCGAGTGAGTCACTGCACTCACTGCAGATGTATTGTCGACGTTCGTGACGTCACTTGCCGCGTTCGCGCCTTCACGGTCGTGTTAAACGAAATTAGATAAAGAGTGAAGGAAACCGCCCGTAAAACTATTTGACTTGAAGATTTGTGTTAAATAATAAAACTAAAATTATAAAATAAATAAATCATGCTAAGATACTTTAATCTTTTAACCGACTTGTGAGTCTTGTGACATGTAAACATTATATAAAAAAAATATATAATCGAAATCATCTGAAATAAATCAATCATATAAAAAATGTTCGTAAGCTGAAAACTATTAGATTGGTATTATGGATCCAACTTTCCAGTCGTAGATTCAATAATCTGATCAGAAGCAATGATCATTATTCAAAAATGTTTAAATAGTAGTATAAATTCTCTCTGTCTCTCTCCGTCTATTTCACCCCTCTCTGTCTCCCCTTTCTATCTCTGTCCCGTCTCTCTCTCTCTCTGTGAACAGTTTTTCTCTATCTCTCTCTCT